>MU253760.1:0-146306 GCA_019669825.1 Calycina marina
CTGCATGCACACCATGGTTCGATATCCGGGACCTGCATTCGTCTCAGGTATTGCCTGAGTCCAATATGCCCGGATCTCACTTGCACAAGGCAGGAAGATTCGTGCTTTGTGAGTTGTCCCCAGATCTTGCGTGCCGTCCCCCACCGCAGGCCGGCTTTCGGTGTTCGCTGGTGGGCGCCCTCGCGTAGCTGAAAGCTTTTTCACCATTCTTCCGATTTTTTCTTCGCGGTGGTGCCCTCTGGTCACGTCGCCCAGTGTCTCATGGGGTCTGTCAGTTGGGTTTCGCGCCCTTGTCTTCTTCCTTTCGCCTTTGCGATCAGCTTCTTGATCCTGCCCCACGTCTCGGGCCAATTGCCGCCATCCCTTGTTGCTCTGGCCTCGAATGCTGCCGCCCTCTCGGCTAACTGGGGCATTGCCCGCGCATAAGTCACGCTCCCACGTGACTTCCCTTCACACAGATATGATATGATTTCCCAACAGTATACTGTACTGTAACCAGGATATCCACAGGTTTCGACTACGATCCCAACCCATATAGGCTGCATATAAATAGCTTGGACCAATGCATCGAGTATTGTTCAAATTTTCATCTTCTCTGCACTGGTGTATCTTGGAATTCTAATATGACCTATGGCTATCTCAAGGATCATCTTGGCAGCTATTGATCAATATATCATGCGGTTACGCTCGAACAATGCGTTGATCTTTGCGCAAACCATGCGATAGACGATTGTCCGGGTATAGTATTCGATGCCAATATGGCCAACGATTACAAAATCTGCTACCTGTAGTTCGCAATTGTAGCTACTGACTGCATCGGCCTCAAAATGTACCTTCGCCATGGCGCAGAATGCCATTACGCCTACTAGTCCTGATAACACCACAAACCCTGATGGGTCAGAAAATATTTCCACAACCGTAGTGGTATTGGCGCAAGAAGCGGAGAGACACGGCATTGGATGCGACTAGTCAGCAGTGGACGAAAGCCGAGCTGGATCCCACCACAGTCAAGCCGCTGGTCTTCGAGTTGGCTCTATTTTTCCAACCTTCGGAGTTGGATGTCATGCCAAACGGGCGGCTGGAGAGGTAGCTGGCACTGCCTCTCTGAGCACCTTCTGCGTATACTCCTCTTACAGCCAGAGTCGAGGAAGACAGCTTGTGCTGGTAGGTTCGCATCCTGCGACTGCCAACCCATCATGCCCAAGATAACAGCGTGTCCAGTAGGATAATGGATTTGCCAGTAATGACGGCAGCCTCGAAGACGACTGCCACTCGATCTCGGGTTGCCCTTAGGGCCTGACAGTTCACACGCCGCTCCAGTCATAGTGGTAGATGGTATTATCCTAGAGAGCGATCACGGGCGGTGGCCGTGTTGGAGAAAGGTGGCTACGGTGAAGCGTTCGTGCAAGCCGGCAGAAACCATCCAGACCTCAGTTGGAGTAATTTCATACACATTACATAAAAAAAAAACAGCACACACAATTCTGTGGATCTGTGAGAGCATCACCGCTTCCTGCAGCCGTAGTCCTGCTCGATAGATTCTTGAACTCTCATTAAAATGACACGACCAATTTACCGAGCACATAGCAGGCATTTTGACCACAGAAGGGCACACGTTCATAGGGTTTTGGGGAGTAAGAGGAATATGTAACGGGCGATTTGGACGAGAGAGAACGTTTCTGGGAATGTGTCTCCCTGTGAGGACCAGGGGGGTCATGGAATCACGATTGATGTAGCCAGCGGAGTTGCGACATGCCTTTATTGTGGCAGTAGTCCACCAGGTATCTAGAGCACACAGGTCAACTTCCAACTTGTCAGTAACAGGACGTCATTGACGCTTTCTAAAGTTTTGAACAGGAAGCAGCAATTACCTACTGTTCACCGATCATACATTTTCTCAGATATATCGCCAACCGTCATACTGATCCGCCATGCCCAAGCATTGTATAGTGAGTTGCGTCGAATCCCATCATGCTCGTTCTGTCAGAGGTGGTTTTGATAGTAGGTGAGAGTACTCAGCAGTGTCGTTTGTAGCCGGTTTTGCCTCTGATGCCCACCATATTGTTTGTTTGAAAGTTACAAGCTTGACCATCACCTACCAAACGGCATGGGAGCCAATATCGAACACGCTCGCTCACTCTCTTCTGGCACTGCATTATTCCGCTTTTCCACTTTGACGAAACTATGTTCTGTTGAGGACTACCATCTAACCTCAGCTCGTAGATGTCGCTCAATATTACAGCCTCCATGACCCTCCTCGCACAAACCTAGGCTTACGACCTCAATGCGACGAGTAAGGTCACTATCTAAATATACCCTTCTTCCCTATATTTCCCCCCTAAACCACTCACCTCCAGACTATCAAAGCACTTCCAAACCTCCCCCTATCAACTCCATCGCCCTCATCACCGTCAGCCCCATGCGCCGGATCCTACAAACCGCAATCCGATCCCTCGGCTGGCTCATGGACTGCGGCATTTCCATTTTCCTACGCCCCGAGTGGCAGGATAACTCAACCAAGCCGTGTCAACAAGGCACGCAGAGTTCGGTGATGGCGGGGGAGTGGCCTCAATTTGAGTGGGATGGGGCGGATAGCTATTCCAAGGTCGATTGTCTCGTCATTCCGGTTGATTGAGGAAGGCGAGGGAAATGCTGATGACAAATAGATAGGACTAACGGAACGCGGTATCGCAGCCAGAAAATGGCTGAGAGCGCGAACGGGGAATGTGATTGCAGTGGCTTCGCACTCGGGGTTCTTGAGGGTTGATGTTAGTTATCGTCGATATGGTAAGCTTACATATCTCCGTCCCTTCCTCGTTTCTACGAAAGACGATTTGTAACTGAATGCACATATGATGCGGATTTCAGCATCTTCGATTTCGGAGAGGACGACGAAGAGACTGTGGGGAAGCTTATTGAGTGGGAGCTAACGGAGAAGAATGGTAGGTGGGCTGGGTAAGAGTCCGCAGGGTGTATTTTTGCCTTATTGAGGTGGATTTTCCGAGTGCGGAGAGGAGAAGGAGATGTTGCGAAAGAGGTTCCGGAGTAGATCACGGGCAGATTCGTGTCTATACTCGTCTTTCAACTACCGGCGTGGAGGGTAACATGGGTTGCACCTACGAGCGTGAAGACCTGAGATAGAGCGATGCATATAGACAAAGTAGAGATGTCAGCTGTGCTCCTGCTACTGAATGGTCCTCGACCCTCGAGTGGAAATGCAACTTGAGGTCAACATCCATACGTCGTACTTGTTATTTGCCCTGACTGTCTTGACTACTGTATGTTGCAAAGTTTGAAGGTGTCGTATGTGATACAACACGTTACTTTCTAGGCGTTTATGACTTATGAGATGGTTTTCTTCGAAGCTGAAAGGAGGTATAGTAGTCCGGATATGTCTCGGCGTGACGTTCCATAGGACTGGCAACTCGCCAAATTAGGTTAATGTTGAAAGCTTGGAATTCTTGGCATATCAAGCGGGTTTTCACAGATTGATCTGCTCGGTTGTTTCGAAGATTAGATACCCTCGACTTGACTTGGTGCAACTTGAAGCGGTGCATACTCAGTAGAGAAACCCACTTGCATGATCCTTGAGTTCAGATCATACATCGGGTAAGGCGTGAGAATCACCTCTATTCCATCACTCAATTTCCAATCTGAGACTGAGATTTAGCCTTGTCTCCTATTCTGATGACGAGCGTGACGCCCCCAGATTCGGTGAGGAAAAAGGGGGATTCTCGCTTGTTTGCTTGACGAAGCATTTGCTACCGTGCCCCTGTTCGTCGCAACCCAAAGTTGCGTATGTTTGGTAGTAGGATTCTTACCTTGAGTCGCCATCCAATATATAGAAGGATCTGTGCTACTGAACCTGATCGTGCCTAGACTCAGTGGCAACTTGGCCGTGTATAACATGTACCCAACAAGCGTCAGGACCGAAGGGGGTCAACGGTGGCGCATTATTGTCGGCGTGGCTGATGGGGAATCATCATGAGGCGTAATTGCTACGCGGGTTATTAACATCCATATGCGCCGCTGTTGAGTTCCAGGCGATGGGAGGTGAAAACAAGCAATAGAAGGTGAAACTAGGCACAAACAGGATTCGTAGGCTGCTCCCATCGTATACTCTGCTTTCCTATAGCCAAAGCCATGACAGTGTAGATTGAGCCATGGCGAAAAAGGTGTGGCACAAATAGCCGCTAGAATTACCTAGCCTTAATGGAGTAAATGCATCGTTGGTTTATTTGACATGCTGTGATGTGGCGTTCAGATGCACAGCTTAGTAATTCGTGCAAAGGAGCCCATCAGGGGTGCTCGATTGAGGTGAATATTGGAATCCCAAAGCAGAAAAATCATTGTATTGGTAGACTTGCAGTAAGACAAAAGAAGTGTAGCTCAATGTATACCTAGATGAAGCTGCGATGCGATGGTGCATGGGACTAGAGTGCCTGAGTGCTTGCCATGAAGCTGGCTCTGTAGCATGGCAGGTACTTATTACCTACCTGTGTATCATCGACATCCATATCAATATCGATATCTCTCTGGATGTTCAAATATTGCTCAGTCGCCACTAAAGTCAGACAGAAGTAGTAACGCACTAGGTGCTGTGCACAGGCGAAAAGAGTCTGAACACCGTCACTTTGATTCATTAAAAGTACCATGAAATGGCACCCTCAACGCCTTGTACGACTCATAAAAGACAAGAGTGGAGTAATACTCGTACTCGATTCTTTAAGGCATTTCATCAACTTTTAAAGAACGTAGGCGTTAAGAGCGTTATGATCAGCCGATTTACCTGTAAGAGGACGGTGACCATTAGTATGTGAAAGGATCGAAGGTAAGGTAGACCTTATAGCCCTCCCGCCAAGGACCCGCTCGGTATCTATATCATCACGTGATAGAACCCTGACAGTATATATCGGTTAACTAACAACATTTCTAACGTCTTAAAAATGATTCAGGTCTTTGAATACCCATCCAGCCTTCTTAGTCACCAGGTCTTCATCCAGTTAAAGCTTGCTGGGAACTATCAAAGCAAAGTTTAGGTTGTAGAAACTGGCGAACAGTAGCGAGTTTAAGGAAATATAACATGGATAGGATTGAGTAATGGTCGTATAAATTCACAGACGGATTAGAGAGATACCCTAGCAATACATTAAAGTTTAGGAGCTAAAAGGGAGCAGAATTCGTAGTAGTTTGTGGTGATATATAAAACAATAGGATGTTTATAGAGTGCCAAGATCTCTGCGCAGTGAACCCCAGCACCTAGTGTGTTCGGTAGCTTAGGTTAGTAAGAAGGTTGCCGCCGCCTTTCACCAGGGAGGCGTTGTGGATTATTAGCGTCTTGGCGTTTGACCACTTGTTCGACTTGCCATACCTGCGCATCCACCTCCTCTGTAATAAGGAATTCAGTGCTCTCCATCTGCGCTACTATCCTGTGAGCGTTGTACGACAAGACGCCAATCGAGGAGTACAATTTAATTGCCAGTCCCCCTCTAGGCAGTATATTGCACAATCAACATCCACATTCCGTCGCATTACCTCTTTATCAGAAGAAAATCTGCATCTTCTGGATTGGGACAGTAGAGCAACATTCCCACCCCAGCGCGCGCTCAACCGAGAACTTGGTCGTAGATTAAGTAAGCTAGAATCATGTAGAGTATGTTTGGCATGACATGTTCTGACGCGCTATGTACAGAACAAGCAGCCTTGCAAAGCTCAGCCACACTACATTACACTCAGGAAGCCCCCGTCCAAGACCAAGGCCTTTATCGAAGGGATTCAATGTCGGGATGTGCTAATATCGTACTGGAACCATACTGTTGAGGGACTGGATACCAATACTCGATTAAATCCTGTCCATTTGGATCGTCGTCAACACCCCCAACCAAGGACCCTCGAGTATGGCATCGGAGCAAGGAACTGTCAGTTCTGCTGTTGTGTCAGAGTACCCCCCAGCCCTCACCGATTCTGCCACGGTCTCTCCACGTCCGACGGAGCCAACACGGGCAAAATCGCTGAAGCGAGGGCGAACAATCGACACCTGGCCCAAATCTAACTTTTCAGGCAATTCCTCTTTCGATTTCTCACCCAATACAAAGTCCCCACGCCTACACGTCACATTCAATCCTCCAGTATTGACCGGAGCGGTAGCGATGGAGGATAATCGGCGCTCGCAGATGCAGAACAACGCAGTTAACAGTGCACCGGGGATGAGCGAGAACCCGGTACATAGAGCTGTATCGTCATTGATGGCTGGAGGTGGAGCAGAAATGAGCAGGCCACAGGATGTGTCAGCAACATCACAAATGAGTGAAGGTATGGCAATCGCCGCTAATGCATTAACGATTCCAGCCCAGCAATACCGAGGCGAGAGGATGAATACAGGGCCAGCGAGTGTTACCAGTCTTGCAAACCTAAGCACTACAGCACCTACGGCAACAGCCAGTCCAACTATTTTCGCAAGCCCTGGAGCTATAGGCGGACTCCCGGATAGCGGGAGTCGAATAGGAAGTTTTGGGAGCTTGGGATCATTGAGGGCGACAGCTGAGGAATCAAATCGTGCACTCTCTTTTCCTGGGCACGTTTTAGCACAACAAGAGCTGGCTCGAGGTCCACAGAGAGGGTCGAGTCTTCCAATGCCAGGACAAAATCCCCAGCTTGCGCCAAAGTCTCCATCGCAGAAAAAACATAAATGCCCTTACTGTGATACGGAATTTACACGCCATCACAACCTCAAGAGTCATCTCCTCACACATAGCCACGAGAAGCCATATGTTTGTCAGACCTGTAACATGAGATTCCGAAGATTGCATGACCTGAAGCGCCATACAAAGCTCCATACTGGGGAACGACCTCATGTCTGTCCGAAATGTGATCGCAAGTTCGCTCGTGGCGATGCTTTAGCTCGACATAGCAAAGGGCAGGGTGGTTGTGCTGGAAGGAGAGCGAGTATGGGAAGTTTTGGAGGTGAAGATGAATATCAGGGATCGAATCCTGGAGATGATGAAGACATGGACGGGGTATCATATACGAACGGAACATCACGCGCAGGACCTGAGTCTGAAGTGACGGAAGAAGAACGTCGGCGCGCTAGTCTTCCGGTCATCAACGCACAGCACGTTGCGCAAAAAGATAGCCAAGACCGTTATGGTTCACATTCGCGAGCTTCAAGCACCTATCCTCCCGCCAGACCCAAACAGCAGCCACCGCCACCTCCACAATTGAGTGGAGGTCTCTACCCACCCAATATAGATCGTGGATCATCTAGCTCAGCAATATCGCCCAGTATGCAGAACAGCTATTCTAACCCCAGCCAAGGAGGCAGTAGTTTGTCCTCCATGGCAGTTAGTACAGGTCCAGGATCGGTGTATGCGCAGAGCGCCATGACAGAAAGCCCGAAACCTTTGAGTCCAGCTGGTATGCAAACACATCAACTTGGCCACGATCCGTCCTCAATGAGCAGGCAACGGTCTCCAAGTCTGGCTACACAGTTCCAGCAGAACTTCGGACGACGTGGCACTGGTGGGAGAGACTCGCCAAACATCTCACTTCCATCACCTCATGACCGCTCGCAACACCCCAAACTTCCTGCACTTGCCGGTCTGGCGCCTCCTGAAAACAGGTTGCCACTAAATAATCAGATGCAGATGCAGCAAAATCCAAACCTAGGCCAGCAGGGTCCGTTCTCAGCCAACTCACCTAGCTCTATGTTTCTGCCACAGAGGCCCAACGTTCCGTCGATCCAGGGTGGCAGCGGGGACAGTAGCAAGAACCTCTTTGCGCTCGGCGAAAACAGCAAGAACTTGTTTGCCGCGGGTGAACAAGGTGTTTGGGCCTACGTGCAAACATTAGAGGATCAAGTCAAGGATCTGACTAGCAAGGTTCAGGGCTCGCAAACCCGTGAAGCTGCTGCTCAAGATCAGATACAGCGCCAGGAAAGAGAGATCAAGAACCTCACCGAACAAGCCAATTATCTCCGGAGTCAACTTGGTCTCTATAACCAAGGACAGCAACCAGCTGGATCCGGCCAAACGTAACGTATATCCATGTACATTTACATACGCACCGATACTGACGACTTAATGTCCGTCGTCGAGAACAAAAGAACTGGCTTTCCTTTTAAGCGACTTTTGTAGGCATCCACCATGTAACGAATGCATCAAATTTTTTAGCAACAGAGAGTTCTGGAGTAGACCCCAAAGGTTTGGCGTTAGGCAAAGGGATTTTGGGAACGACATACTTCTTATTCAATGGACCGAGGAGGGGATCTTAGAAAATGGCATTATGTTCACATTATAGACTAGCTGGCACACAGCAGAGACTTTACTGTTGTTTTCTCCCTTTAATACCATTTGAGCAAAGACACACTCAGTGGATAGGAAGCAATCCAGAGACTGTATTATAAGCTACTTTCGTGGATACAATGCAGTTGGATACTATTGAGCGCTTCTCTCTCTTAAGCATTGAAGTTCCAATTGTAAAGGCTATGAATGTTACATGTATGCCATACCAGCTGTCATCAGAACCAAAGGACTGGTAATATTGCCAACTATATACAACCACTTTCACCCACAACTTAGAATGATCAGCTGTTGTAAAATTCACCACTAGCGCCACAAATCTGAATGCACCAGAGCGTGCAGTGCATGGGGCGTTTACTTCTCATCGGTACGTCACCGAGCTGGCTTGGCCATTCCGCATTTGATCTTCAAGACCAGTGAATCACCCAAGCAATCCTAGCCACACAAACATCCTCCAAAACTTTCATTGTTACTGCAGATCACCTCTACAAGCTGTCCGAGGCTCTGTTCTGAACGACGATGGCAAGCACAGCCGTGCCCGAAGAGCGTGAAAAGCAGCACCTCCCTCTAAAGATCTATGCAGATGATATTGAAGATCAAAATGGTGCAGTCAATGGGAATGGAGCTGGTGAAAACAAGGGTAAGGAGAATGAGTTGATAAATGGCGGAACTACAAATGGGCAGGGTGGAGATGGGATAGTGCATGCTGAGAAGGTGTTGAAGATTGTGGATACTGGCGCTGAACCACGAGAGAAAAAGACGAACACACAGAAGGAGCGACCGAATTTTTTGAGACAGGAATCTAAACCGGAATATCAAGCTCAGGTATGCAATTCATGCGCCGTTGCACAGTTGTATAGATGGGTGTAGGCAGTGGCAGTGGCTAATGCTTATGATTGTGTAGGGTATTGATGAGACGCCGAAGTCTCCGCCGAGACAGAAGGCCAGGAAACCGGCTTCAAATAAATTCACTAGGTCAATGAATGGGATTGATCCAAATCTCAGTAAGATCTTGCCCTTGCTGCGGGATTTAGAGGCTGATTTGGTGCGCAGGTACAGCAGAGAAGATCGTAGGGGGAAAAAATGGCGACTCGAGATCTACAAAAGAATATACAGGTGCAGACAAGAAGATGGTCGAGAAAGTAGAACATAACGGTAATTGTCATAAAATCATCAGTCTCAGACCATCGGAAAACTACCAAACACAACTCGCGCAAGACCGGAAAGAGAGACCCTTAAGCAGTGGAAAACAAGCAGGTCAGCGATGGAAGAATAGTGCGATACGATGGGCGCCATTAAGCATCCCGCTACAACGGCGATTGCAGACATGTGTCGTGCTATTCCACACACTATGTATAGCGATGGGCGTCTCGATATTCTTCTTCCTCTGCGCCATACCGTTATTCTGGCCGCTCCTTATGCCGTACATGATCTACTGCATGTGGAGTACAGCTTCAACATCTGGGATGCTCAGTTATCGTTCAGACTTCCTACGTGGATTACCGGTCTGGTCGCTCTTCGCTTCATATTTCCCAGCGAGATTGCATAGGACGGAAGAGCTGCCACCTACCAGGAAATACATTTTTGGATACCATCCTCATGGGATTATCTCTCATGGCGCGTTTGCAGCGTTTGGGACTGAAGCGTTGGGATTCTCGCAATTATTTCCGGGGATCAAGAATACACTTTTGACGCTGGATACGAATTTCAGGATTCCGATATATAGAGAATATGCGTTGGCTATGGGTTTGGCCTCTGTGTCGAAGGAATCGTGTGAGAACATACTCTCGAAAGGTGGTCCCAACAAGGCATGTTTTCTGTTTCCGCACCTCTATTACGAAGTCTAGGAAGCTAATGTATAACAGGAGGGTATGGGTCGCGCCATCACAATCGTCGTAGGCGGCGCGGCGGAGTCCCTCGACGCCCAACCCTACTCTCTCCGTCTCGTGCTTGCAAAGCGCAAAGGCTTCGTCAAAATGGCCATCCGCACTGGCGCCGACCTAGTTCCCGTCCTCTGCTTTGGCGAAAACGACATCTACGACCAGTTCTCGGTTGACACGCATCCCACCATCCATCGTTTCCAGCTGCTCGTCAAGAAGCTCATGGGTTTTACAATCCCGCTGTTCCATGCGAGAGGCGTGTTTAACTACGATGTCGGCTTGATGCCGTATCGACGGCCCCTGAATATTGTGGTTGGACCCGCGGTGAGGGTGGTCCAGGAGCAGGAGCCGGGTCAGGAGGTTATCGATCGTGTGCATGCTGAGTATGTTAAGCAACTAGAGAGGTTGTGGGAGCTGTGGAAGGATGATTTTTCGCCGAATCGGAAGGAAGAGATGCAGATTTTGGAATAGGCTGGGAAGAGAAGGAGGGAAAAGGTGTATTATCAGGAGGCATAGGATGAAACGTCTGTATATGGGTGATGAGCCCTCGCTTGTAAAATAATAATATAAACTAGCGCCAACGAAGTGATATTGTCTCTTGATTAACCAAAATCAAAAGCCCTATCGCCCTATGAAAAGGCACGTCAACTTCCAGCTTCAGGGAAAAGAGGTTCATAGGTGAAGAATGTCTGGACAGCAATTTGCATATGCTCAAACTTCTTAGGATTGTTTAAGTTGGAACTTGTTCCATGTCTCAAAGTGAACTGCTATGCGAGCTACGACTACACATGAATTCTCGCTAATCTTACCGCTTGTACCATGCATGCAATTCCTTCAGTAGCACTTGTAGTGCAGCTGTGATCATACCATTTCACCACTTGTGTTGTATTGACTTTGAAGTGCTGCAAGGAGAAGTGAATCGAAACCCGACATTCAAACGCTAAGCTCAACGATCGCAGATATCTCTTCTCACATCAAGGTTCTCGAATCTGTAATCCAAGGTAACATCCAACAAGCCAAACCCGTTGTCCAGCCAAGTCAAGGGTTCATCAGGTAATCAGGTGATCACAAAGTGGATACAATCGCTCACCGATAAGGGTTTTATTTTTCTGAGACCCGCTGAAGCTTTCTTGCCGTCAACGTTCGTAGTTCTCCAAACATCATCTTCACTACAACGAGGCTTCTCTATATAAGCCTCTACTTCTACAGACAGTTACATCTGCAACTCATATCATAGAAAGTTCCAATCCAGTACAACTCTTACATACCGTCAAGATGCCTCTTCTACCAGGCATGTCTCCATCTAGTCGCATGCCTCCATAATACTGTACTAATTGAGAATACAGTCGCCGTCTATGGCCTGGAGGTCCCAAGCGGGGATATCATGGTCCCAGCTATTGCTGACTTTCCTGCCACTGTAAGTATCCACGGACACGCTCTTCAGCTGCTCAATTCACCCTCGACAGCTGAGAGCACTGAGTAAACAAACGCTAATTCGCTCTCGCAGTTCCGCATCACCATGGCTGCCATTGACCCAAGCCAAAAGCCTGAGTTTGCAGATGGCGCTGATGTCTCAGTCACCCCCAGGGCCACTCTCAAGATTCTTCGCCAGCCAGTTGAGGAAGACGATGAGGACGACGAGGACTACATGCAGGCCCTTATGGGTGGAAGTGATTCTGAGGATAATTCCGATGAGAGCAGCAATGAAAGCGATGTGGGAGCCAGCGGTGGATCAAAAGATGGCGCGTCTAAGAAGGCCCGCAAGGAGGCAGCTCTTAAGCAGCTCATGGAATCTCTCGCTGCTGATGACGATGAATCTGATGAGGAGATGGGAGGTGCTACCAACGGTATCAATGGTGTTAGTAAGTCCAAGAAGGGTAAGGGCAAGAATACCAGTCTTGACGATAGTGACGATGAGAGCGATGATGGCGAGGATGTTGAGATTGAAGAGTTTGTTCTCTGTACTCTTGACCCAGAAAAGGTATTATCAGCTGCCCAAACCCTCCTTAGATGCATCTAACTTTCTGCAGAACTTCCAACAACCAATTGACATCACCATTGCTGAGAACGAGGCAGTCTACTTCAAGGTCTCCGGTACCCACACTGTCTACCTCACCGGAAACTATGTTATTCCCGATGATGCTGGACACAACCGTCACCACGAAGTTTACGATTCTGATTCCGAGGATGATGAGGAGGACGAGTACGATCTTTCCCCAGATGAGGATGAGCTTGACCTCTCCTTGATGGAGGACGATGCAAGTGACGACCTTGATGACTTGGAGAACCCACGCGTCACCGAACTTGAGAGCGAGGACGACGCCCCAAAGCTCACCAAGAAGGAGGAGAAGAAAGGTAAAAACAAGCGCACTGCAGATGAGCTTGAGGCTGCTGCTACCCCATCTTCCCTAGACGACATCATCTCGAAGTCTATCAAGGCTGACGGTGGCGAGGAGAAGCTCAGTAAGAAGCAGATGAAGAAGCTCAAGAAGAACAACGGTGAAGCTACACCTGTCGAAAAGAAGGAGGAGATTATAACTCCAGCCAAGTCTGACAAGTCCGATAAGAAGGTCCAGTTCGCCAAGAACCTCGAGCAAGGTCCTACGGGATCCGCAGAGAAGCCCAAGAAGGACGCTCCCGCAACCCCAGCAAAGTCTGCCCTCGGTGTCAGAAAGGTTAATGGTGTCACTGTCGATGACAAGAAGATTGGTAGTGGACCAGCTTGCAAGAAGGGTAACAAGGTTGAGATGCGCTATATTGGAAAGCTCGTTGATGGCAAGGTCTTCGACTGTAAGTCTTCAACATTACTTTTCACATAGCAACCACTAACTGGCACGTAGCAAACAAGAAGGGCAAGGCTTTCATGTTCAAGCTCGGTCTCGGAGAAGTTATCAAGGGATGGGACATCGGCGTCACCGGCATGCAAGTCGGGGGTGAGCGCAGACTCACAATCCCAGCTTCGCTTGCCTACGGCAGCAAGGCCATGCCCGGTCTTCCCGCTAACAGCACCTTGATATTTGATATCAAGCTCCTGAGCATCAAATAAGCCTTGCCGAAAATGTTAACATGCCAGCGAGGTTCCATCATGATATCCACAGCAACGTTTCATGCACGCCACTCCGCGCTTTGTACAAAATCGAGCCAGCAAGGCTCATCACACTCCCAAAACTTCTTTTGTCGATTCTCCTATTGGGCTAATGGAATGCGATTCTGTGTGTTTGCCTGTTCTCCGATATGTTTTCTTGAATGCTGTCCTTCTGCGTGCATTGTGGATAAGAGGCAAGAAGCGAGAAGATGGGATGAGGAATATTGCATTCGAATAGCATTGCCGGCGTCAAAAGTTCAAGTTTCTATAATTGCACAAAATTGTATGTCTGGGGAACCAGGGATTTCTATATTAGGTAGTCAATATACATGAAATTTACTAACGCGATGCTTTGCTTTTCGCTGGCCAGTTGGCAGCTACCACGCCGGCAGGCGATCATCGTGAAGTGATATACGAAGCCCGGGAGCAGTGAAACACAGAATGATTTCCATGTAAGGTAGCCAGATATCCTCAGTACACAAGCTAATCTGTTCTCAGCTCATACCACCATCATGTTACCAAAACCCAATTCAACGCCAATGCCAACCTCCCATTCCATCCCGCGCCACCGACTAACAGCCAGGCATCGCACAAAGGCACTTCTTAGCTTCTCCCGGAGCACGATTATCTTTCGGCCGGCAGTTTCCGCAGCCTTTATCATGGCAGGTTTTAGAGCCGGCGGCAACGCGCGTGCAGGCTGTGCTAAAGCACATTCCCTCGACGGCCATGAGGTCCAGGGGCTCATGGTGCGCGGATGTCTGTTTGATGGACAATTATGTTGCTCCCCGGGCAGTGCGTTGCCGAGGGCGAGTGCTGCGTTGAGGGGGTGAGGGGGGTGAGATTGGTTGGGTTGTACATTATGTGTGTGTATTTGAAGCAGTAAGTGTAGTTAGTGTAGGGTTAGTGATTGCGACGAGAGGGAGAAGGGCAGTGGGATTGCTTTGGGTTGTTGTGGGTTGAGTTTGGGAGATATCTGGACTGCGGTTGATCTGAGGTATGATGGTACTTCTTCTATTACGACAACGCGTCGGCTTAAATAATGGGCTTTGGATATCTGTATATTGACGAGAGAATAGCAGGATGAGACAGAGAGGAAATTCAAGATCGTATAGTCCTCTTGAGAAGCAGATATCCTGTTCGTGAGGTCTTGCGGGATGAGTTAGATGTCGGGTTGTGTCTAGCTGTTAGTGAAGCGAAGCTAAAGGCTGTGTGCCGCATTTCCAACAATCTTAGCCCAGATATTGAGTCAAATTCTTTCTTCACACGAGCAGGTTGCCTACATTCTTCGAGATAGTCTTGAACTAAGATATATCTTGTTAAACATACCGGGCAATCTAACGCAGGCCATATCCTGTTGGATAGTGCCAATATAGCTGTGAGAGTCCAGACCTCAATAACTCAAAGTTAAGGATTCGAGAAAGTACAGGGATCGACTCATACTACTTATATAGGCAAGAAGAAGAGTCTTATAATCTTCTAAACGTGCCAGAGAAACAATGAGAAAGATATAGACCTTTCTTGAAGCGAAGGCACGTGATCAGACCGAGTCGTAACATAGGTGCTAACGCTCAAGACAGTCAAACTATCTGGAAGAAAGAAATGACTGACCACCACCATCTAAAGGAAATTCAAGCACGCCAGTCCTTCCATTTGGGATCGGTACACGACTCCCTCCACAGATGACTCCCGCGACACCACAAAGCCCATACATCGGACCGCTACCACAAGCATTCCCATTGGCCGAAGCGTCGACCTTCGCAGGTTGACAACAAGACGAGCAACTTGCGCCCGAGGAGCATCAGATCACTCCACGTGAGTCAAAACTTGACGCCCGCCACGAGACGGCAGAGTGGTAGCAGTTCTCGCATGCTCTGGGGCAACCGAATAGGGATATAAGCGTCCTCTTACATGCGTACACGAGCATTGTTGCGTCTATGAGGTTATCAAATACTCTGCGGCTGTTGTTATATGGGATGCGAGGTATGATTTCTGGAGGATTGACAGGCATACTGCACGCTTTCCCACCAATATTATCAAACTGCTCGAACAGCGCGACCTTGAACCCGCGTTGTACGAGTTCGTGGGCAGAAGTGAGACCCGCAATGCCGACGCTGACAACAATGGGATGCTTCTGTTTACGGGATAGTCTGCGATTTTGTTCAAATGCTTCGGAAGCTTCGAAATCTGATGGATCAACCAATGAACCACCTGCTCTGATCGACTAAAGGCGTTGATAACCATAAACGAGGATTGAAGTAAGTGAAGTCTTCGTCCTTCCAGCGGAGATCGCCGAGAGTGAAAAAGACCGAACGGAGTCTCTGATATGTTCGACAGACTTTTCGCCTTGCCAATTGGAGTTTCCCGTTATTAACTCTACCATGCGATTCAAACCAGCCGCTCGAGGCAGTACATCGTTTTA
Source organism: Calycina marina (assembly GCA_019669825.1). NCBI lineage: Eukaryota > Fungi > Ascomycota > Leotiomycetes > Helotiales > Pezizellaceae > Calycina > Calycina marina. The sequence goes on from MU253760.1 coordinate 15,682, forward strand.
TCCGCCAACAATCATGCAGCTCCAGTAGTTACTGGCGATGAGGGTTGACGTCTGTTTATGGATTGCGTTTCACAAAGAATCAAATGGGGCAAACGAAGAGAAACTGAAAGCAAGAACATGTTATTTACATTTTACGCATTGGAGACACTCTATGGGAGCGCATACATAGGAAGAGGAACCCTTTTGTGTCAAGAAGCGTTTTTACTATCAATACAAATGCCATCCGATGGCACCATCATCTCTCCTGATCAAGCCTGGGGTAATCTACGAAAGCCTTTTACCCATCGAAGGTCATTCCGCCTAGAGTGTCTGCCAAGAGTCAGTCTGGGGAAATCGCCCTCGAACACCAACAAGTCGAGATATAATTCGACCACATTGAGTACCCATGAAGCATACTCAAGTGTATCCGACACAGCGTATAGGTTGTTTCCAAGCCTCGAATCGATATAAACTGAGAGGAGAAGTCACAATGGCTTGAGCTTTTTGAAAGCATTGGATCGATCGTCCAGGCACGGCGTCAGGGCTGGAATCGTAAGATCCGCATTCAGTCCTAGATGAAAGTTTCTCCAGAATATGTATATTACTAGAGTTCTTATGGAACGGCTGACTTGGGATAGCGAACGGTATTTCCAATCACGATTGGGAGGTTGTTCATACAATTGGTGGCCAATGATTGACTCCTTTCGCCAGTTTGAATCAAGTATTCATCATATATCATATCCAGCCTTGACTCCTCCAGTAACGGAGTCGATAGATGCAGAGGTATAAAGTTGGTCTGCGTGATGTCACAGTAATCATAAAACTGTATGTGTGACCAGTGGATTGATTACACGCTCTTGCAGTTGGAGAGGTAGACCGAAGAAGTTGAAAGGTCCGATTCTGCTCATCGAATATTAGTCTGATTTATTTCCATTCCAAGCTGCTGTTGCATACCTTGGTAGACGTCAAACTCTTTTACCACAACACGAGTGCGCATAAGCCATTCGTCGCTTGAGTGGTATTTTGGGTATGGAACCTCTTATGGCACCAGACGATCTGTGTAATTGAACGGGTATGCAGCATCTTCAAAAGTACAGCCAAGACAGAAGCCAGGACAGAAGCCGCCGTAGCCATGGGAACGGATCTGCTGGGAAGGCTCTAGGAGGAAAGGTAGGAGTATCCAGAGCTCTTCGTCAAGTGTTGAAGACTGTTGACCAGAGTTGCATGTGCCTGTTGTTACTGCTAGAGTATATAGCATATGGACGTAAAATAATGATACAGTGAGATAGCTGCAGGTATAACAAATTTGGTGAAACAGAAAGTTGCAGTCGCTTTTATGCTCAACGTGGAAGAGGTTTGCCTGGGGCTAGCCGAAAGAGGCAATCATGCTAGGAGCAAACACCTCCAAGTTGGAATATCAGATCAGCAGCTATTACAAACCTCACAATTTACGAACCCCACACATATCTCCATTCAACAAAGCGTGGGTCAAGTCTTCGTCTTAGGAAGTCTTCACATTTGGGACTAATAAAAAGCAAATATACAAACAAGTACGATAATGGCGACGAGGATTTTTGCTCTTGGCACACATGTGAGTATCTAGGCCTTGCACCAACGCAATGACTGGCGCGTCGCGTCAAGTACCCAACACATCTCTTGGGAAGAATAATGTTGAGTTCCTTGATCTCGCGGGTTATCAGCGGTAAGTCGTGGTGCTCATCAGCGAGGGAAATCTGAGATCAAGCAGTCGTCGATGAAGTACTTACAGGATGATTCATCTTTCAGTTCCAGTGGTCATCACAACGATTTAGGAGCACTTATAATCGCAAAAACACCAAAAGGCATGCTCAATAGAAGATTATGATTGTGCAGCTATTTTACCTAGTTGCATAAGATCGTATTATAATCCCATTGTTGCCGCGCCAGTATACATCTTATTTCGTGAATCCGTTACCAAATCCCTAGAAACTTTTTTCCCGCCTGGGCCAGTCTATTGCGTTCAAAATTATTCAAGATCACCTGATAGCCTCAGATCTCTTGAGCTGGCACCGATATATATCTTCTTGGGATAGCTGGAGACGACCCAGTTCTGCGAGGCCGTATCCCAGTTCGAGATGTCTCGGCGAGTGATTTCAAAGGTAATCGTGGCGGACTCTCCTGCCGACAGAGGGACATCGTCAAAGGCGCGGAGAACGACGACAGGATCTGTTGGACCTCCGAGGGAGAGGTACTATATCATGTTAGTTCTTTTCAGAGTTTCCAGCAGTCCGACGGGTTTGTGATAAAAGAGCTTACCAATTGAACGATCTCGGTACCGCTACGCGAGCCAGTGTTTGTGATTGTTGTTGAAACATTGTACATGACATCATAGAGCTGTCCGTTTCCTCCAGCGCTTCCTCCTGCAGCGAGCTTGGGCTGCGGAGAACCGTCCGTAGCTCCAGCGGGCCAACTTTCAGCCTGGCCAGTAGGAACTGGGCCACTGATGTATGGGTAGATGTAGTACGGAACAGAGTGGAATCCTGAAGGGAATTCGGCGCTGGTAGCATTATAATCAATCGTACCGAAGGTTGGTGCAGCAGAAGTATTTCCCGTGGTAGGCTCGTAAGATCCAGGGGTTTCGCTCTCAATCACCAGGTTTGAGTATGTGTAATTGGTGTATGACATGCCGAACCCGAACTCGTATGAGGGCTCGATATCGTTGGCGTCAAAGTAGCGGTAATCGATGAAGTTGCCTTCCTTGAAGTTCAACTGCGGCTCATCTTCGTCGAATGAATAGATGACGTCTACACCGTAGTCTTCGCGAGATTTCCCCCATGTGAACACGGATTTGGCTTGTGGATTGACTACACCGTAGAGAACGTCGGTAATCGCATTACCGCTTTCTTGACCAGGAAGGCCAGCCCATAGAATTGCGGTAACGTTGGGGTTGTTCTTCAGAGCTTCGACGATAACAGGTCCAACTGTGTGGAGGACCACGATTGTGTTTGGATTGATCGAAGAAACATATTCAATGAGCTCATCACCGTTGCCCCAGAGCGTCAGGTTGTTGCGATCACCGCCGTTATCATCAACAGTGATGTAGCGTTCACCGCTGTCGGCATTGGCGAAGACAATTGCAGCTTCTGCTCCTGTTACTGCCTCCTTAATGGCAGCTAGATCATAATTGTCGCTAACATTCTTGAAGGTTGTTCCGTCAGTCGCAGCTTGCGCCTTGAGTGCGGTGACTGGAGCTATGAGGTATGGGAAATTGGCAGTTCCACTCCCCCAGCCCATTGCGAGTGTTCCACTGACACCTCCTCTGTCGTCGAAGCTGTTAGGTCCATCAGGGTTATCGTGTGCGTCATCGCCAATGATAGCTAGAGACTTAGGCTTTTCAAGAGGCAGGACATTGCCAGTATTCTTAAGAAGGACAGTTGATGCGCCACCCATTTCTCTGATTCCCGCAGCGTGGTCGGCTTGCACATCGACATGGAAGTTGACTTGCGTGTAGTCCTCGCTAGCGAGTGGATGTAGATAGCCCTCGGTATCCAGAGTCCATGAGTTAAAGTTGACGGGGATTTTCTTGGTGTCGCGACCGACTTTGTAGTATGCAGACATTAGTCTCACAGCCATGTCATCAAGTCGCCATTGAGGGATTGTTCCGTTCAGGACAGCATCTGTCAGATTGGATCCCCACCATGAATTGTCGGATGCCAGGCTTTGATCTCCTGCCATGGTTACATCTTCACATGATGTTAGTTCATAATATATGATTATATAATACTTCAAGCTTACCAAGCCCAGCGAGTACGGAAGCGACTCCAGTGTGCTGAGCCCACCAATCAGAGACAACTATCAAAGTTAGAGCTGCGATATTGTACAAGTCCACGTTACTTACCAACACCTTGGAAATCTAGTTCATTCTTCAGAAGATAATTGAGCGTGTAGCTGTTTTGTGATCCATAACTGTTGTTGATCAAGTTGTATGAAGACATGACGGCTCCTGCTCCGGCACGAACCGCGTCCGCGAAAGGCCTGGATCGATAGGTCAGGTGTGCGCACGGCATTCATAGATGATTGAACTTACCAAAGGTACAACTCGTGCATGGTCTTATCATCTACGTTGGCACTGTAGGCAGCCTGGTCAGTATCTTCGTCACCAGGCTCACGGTAATGCTCCTGCTCATTCATGATGAAGTGCTTTGCACATGCAATGACCCCAGAATCCTGAATACCCATGACCGTCTCACGCATGGCAACACCAGTAAGAACCGGATCCGGGCTGAAGCCTGCACGCTTGTTAGTCGAGACACAGAGCACTCTTATGGTTGAACAGACCTTCCCAATTGCGTCCTCCAGCAGGAACTCGGCCTAGTGGGCCAGCAACAGGTCCCAACTGCATGTCTATACCTTTACCATTATGTTCAGCTCCCATAGCAGTGCCACGGTCCTTCATTAGTCTTGTGCTCCATGTTGCCGCAGCGTTGACACCAGCAGCGAAAGCCGAGTTGTTATCCGCTATAGTATGTCAGTATACTTCATTGGGGAGGCAAACCCTTGCTTGACCTACTGGACCTGATACCCAAAGGTGAATCTTGAAAGCAGAGACCTGTGTAAAGTGTTAGCCTGCTAGTTGACTCCAATGGAGCTCGTAGTCTCACCTGGGAAATCGAGACGCGGAATGGATCCTGTGTTGCCAACACAAGCTTGACCCTCCCACCCAACACCGGTAGTGAGGTTGACCTTTTCGAGCAGGGTGAGTTGGCTAACGAAAGCTTTGGCCTTGGTGTATGCGCTGTCCCAGCCATTTCCACCTCTCATCCATGGCGAGGGATAACTGGGAGGAGAGTAGTCGCCGTCATTCTGAGCCTTGACAGCTACAGCCAATGCGACTGCACCTGCAATACCTGTGAAATGCATATCGGTGATGGTGGACCTTCAACTGATGAGTGACAAGCAAGAATGATCGTCAGTGAAGGAGAAACTTCTTCAGCGAGGGACTCGTTCTTATATGATGAAGGCATAGAGACTTAAATGAGATCTCTCTGGAGACCTTGATGTCTGGGGTAGCTGCAGCCAAGCCATACCACAGATACCCCAAGGAACCCGCTATGGATTAGCTTACCCCATGGCTGGGAGGTCTGCCGGCGCCCTCGATGAATCAGCGAGTCGGGGTGGTACGGGGCATGGCCTGAAGTGGGTGGTGAAGTGGGTGGTGAAGTGGGTGGTGAAGTGGGTGGTGAAGTGGGTGGTGAAGTGAATGGTGAAGTGGGTGGAGGCTGTGGTGGAGGTTATGGTAGTGGTTGTGGAGGTGGTGGAGGTGGTTGTGGAGGTGGTTGTGGAGGTGTTGGTGAATTAACTTGCTAGCGTTGATATCTTAATCGGCCCGGCAGCAAGCTAATTGCAAGCAAATTGCAATCAAGTTAATCGGACCGAGCTCATATGCAAGAGGAGAATGATGCCATGGGACAATGGTGCGAGCTACAGCGTCATGGTGTCAAAGATTCCTGCAGTTCTGGTGTTTCCATGGCAGAACTGTCCACCAGCTTCCCCTCACTTGAGATGGCCTATGGCTGCAAACACATAGTAAAGTCCTGTATACAGTATGCTACCCGAAATTGGGATAGGCTACCGTGACGGAGTTAGTGTCCGCAATCATCGGCGTAAAGCTGTGAACCGAGGAGAGTCGTACGCTCAAGCCATCACTAGTCGTGCCTGCGTGGATAGCAGGGCAACGGCGTGTTGCTATGATTATAAAGCATCGTTTGGGCATATGATATTGACATGAAAGAGGGAAGAGAAGTCTGTGCTGTGCTGTGCTGTGCTGTGCTGTGCTGTGCTGTGCTGCGCTGTGCTGTGCTGCGCTGTCTGGAGACTTCGTTGCTGCTTGTGGCTTAGGAGACGATCAACTTTTTCTGCGGCAGTGAGCAGGAGTCGCCAGGGTGGGCTGCCGACATGAGTCGCCGAGATGCGCTGCCGAGATGGACTGCCGGGATGGGTTACCGAGATAGCCCGCCGAGGTGGGTTGCCGAGGTGGTGGTGAGTTTTTTTGGAGTTTTCGACACTGCGGCGATTAAGGGTATCTCGAAACCAGACTCATGTACACCGTCGGAGGAGACCTCCTTAGGTTGTTCAACTTCTCTTTATGCTCCATCCGAGATATTTAATGGCATACTATGACCAAAATCAATACTTATGATACCGAGAAACCAAAAAAGAGACAGGATATCGAAGATGTCGCTCTTCGGTCGTCGTCGGCGTCGCCAGTGCTAGTCGGACATCTGGGTATGCGACCACCAGGCAAGCCGTCTTGATAGCTCCAAGACACCTATAAACCTCTGCAACCTGCCGCCCGAAGTTTGCAATATAATATGGGAGATTGTGGCTTTCCTCCCGCCGACTCTTCATATACGGCCAAGGGTAAAGCCGGACGATGAGCAATTCCATGCTTTCCGACCTCATATATCGCCTCTTGGATATTGCTGGCTACGTTGAGAATATAAGAATGTCACGATTCCTAGCATTTTGCATACTTGCCGAGAGAGTCGGGATATCGGGCTCTACTGGTATCAACGAGATTATGGCGTCCTCCAGCTGAACGAGTGGCCTTCAGTCAGATATACAGCCTTCGCAAAGCATCCTACGACTTGTGTAAACACATCTATGCATCGCTTTGTACTGGATACATTCGCATAGCCAGCGACTGCAGAGCGGTGTTTTGCTAAGCGACGAAGTCTCTACTCCTGGAACGGGCCCGAGCAAAGTTGGCAGACTGAGTCTTCGGCGAAGAATGGGACTTGGATCGATGAGTGCATGGGGTGCTTAGGCATCCCCCCATGTGTATCTGAATGTCGGATTTGTGGCTTCGAGTTCGAGTTGGCGTTGATACTAGAGATGGAAATCTTCAAGATGATGCTTGGATTGTGACACAAACGTATACGACGCTCGGATTTTAACGATTGTCTGGGGTAGCTGGCTTGATCATTCTTGGATTGTGGGACAAGCGTATGCGATACTCGGTAATCATCGACTGTCTGGGGTAGCTGACTTGATCATTCTTGAATTGTGGGGCAATCGTATACGACACTTGGTATTTATCGATTGTCTAGGTAGCTGACTTGATCCTTCATAGGTTGTGGGACAAGCTTATACGGTACTCTTTAGTTATCGACTCTCTGGGGTAGCTGGCTTGGTCAAGTCGCTGGACTTGCATCGTTAGCTATTACAACAATCCAAGTCCATTAACAATGTGCGCGCATGAAGTTACTTGGAACCCCATGTTCAAAAGCATCTCGAAACTTGATATCGCAAATCCGCTTGAACTTGAGAAGCTGGTCACATGGGGCTAAGTCCTGGTTCGTACGCGTCTCATGTGGCTCAGGTGACGAATACCTTAGTCCTGCATAGTGTACGTACCTCGATGAGCTTCTTGGGTTTAGCATACTATCGTGGTCATTCGCAAATCTCCTTAACCCTATATAGATCTTTGGAAACCGACGAATTCTCGACGATGATGCAGCAAATATAGAAGTCTGTTTACTCAAGACTGCGAGAGTCAACGTACCAGACTTCCTGGAAAACTCTTACCAAAATCAGGGTAGCGAAACAACCCCAATAGCTTTTTTTTCCATGTGAATCAACGTGACGTTGCTGCTACCTTTTGAATGTGCCAATGGTTTTGAGAGACAATAAGTATGCATTTAACTCTGCTTCAAAAGCTTCAAGGATTCTACCAGCGGTGCAATGTTAGAGTCTTGGCACTGGTTTAAGGGTCTTTGCCTCAGTAGGTACCCGAGAATACAATACCGCCTGTGTACAATGGTTTCAAGCTTACCTAGGTAGTATTGAATATATTCAGGATCCAACTACCAAGTAGAGTTAAGCTCACCTAGGCAGTTTTGAATTCTTTAGCATCCAGCTACCGTGCTCAATTAATCAGATCCATTACATTACACACATGACATAGAGAGAAAGCGGTAAGCCCAATTCAGCACTGAAGCAAGATTCTGCCATTTCAGGAAAGGAAAAATATACATTCCGCTATCTGCTGCAAAGCAACCGACAACATGGATCGCACAATCGGCTTACTGGGAGGCGGCCAGCTTGGGCGAATGCTTGTCAGAGAAGCTGACCAATTTGGTATCCGTGTGGTCATATTGGATGCGGAAAACTCCCCTGCGAAGCAAATCAGCGGCACGCTAGAACCTAAACACATCAATGGATCATTTACAGACCCTAAGAAGATCCGCGAGCTTGCCCGGCAGGTTGATGTCCTCACAGTCGAGATTGAACATGTGGATACCGAAGTTCTGGAAGAGATTTCGGAGAGAGGGGTTGAGGTCACTGGCAACGATGGCAAGAAGAGCATGAAGAGGGTGGAGGTACAACCAAGTTGGAAGACAATTCGCATAATACAGGACAAATTCCTGCAGAAGGGACACCTGGAGAAGAACGGAGTGCCAACTGCAGTGTCGGAATCCCTAGAATCGACCGAAGAAGCTTTGTCCATCTTTGGAGAAAAATACGGTTTCCCATACATGCTGAAGGCTAGGAAGGACGCTTATGATGGACGGGGCAACTACCCTGTAAGATCAGCATCTGATATCCCTGAGGCACTAAACACGCTTCAGAGCAGGGCTCTATATGCCGAGAAATGGGCAACCTTCAAGAAGGAGCTGGCGGTGATGGTTGTCAAAACTAGTGATTCACCCGGTGTGGATGCCACAACCGCATACCCCACCGTCGAAACCATTCATGAGGATAGCATCTGTAAGCTGGTATACGCGCCAGCGCGTGGTACATCTACAAGGCTACAGAAACAAGCACAAGACATAGCGAGAAAGGCTGTAGGAAGTCTATGGGGCAAAGGTGTTTTCGGAGTAGAGCTGTTCCTCATGGACGATGACAGCCTAGTGGTCAATGAGATAGCGCCTCGTCCGCATAACTCAGGTCACTATACTATCGAGGCGTGTGCAGGAATCTCGCAATACAGAGCTCAGTTGCTTTCCATTCTTGGAATCATGCCTTCTTTCCCCTCGCACACCATATCAGCGGACTTCCCTGCAACGATAATGTTGAATATATTGGGTGGTGCTACAAAACCAGCACACAACGAGCTACTAAGACAAACTATCGCCACTCCCAAAGCCTCACTGCATCTCTATGGCAAGGAATCGAAGCCAGCCCGGAAAATTGGTCACATAACGATCAAAGCCTCTTCCATGCGCGAAGCAGAAAACATAATCGCTCCTCTCATCAAGACCGTCGATGGCATTAGAGCAGAACGAACAGATTCCTCTCCTGTCAACAGCCCCATATCCTCACCTCAAAAGTTGGTTCTAGTAACCATGGGCTCCGATTCTGATCTCCCCGTCTTGGCACCGGGCCTCGCACTCCTCAAGGAGCTTAATATCCCTTATCAAGAAACCATCACTTCTGCGCATCGAACACCCAAACGTATGATTGAGTACGCCGAGAACGCTGCGTCCAATGGTTTCAAAGTCATCATCGCAGCTGCTGGTGGAGCTGCTCACCTACCTGGTATGATTGCTTCATCAACGACGCTGCCAGTCATCGGTGTTCCGGTCAAGGCAAGCACCCTGGATGGTGTCGACTCGTTATACAGTATCGTTCAGATGCCGAGGGGCGTGCCAGTCGCTGCGGTGGCAATCAACAACTCGATCAATGCGGCATTGCTGGCCGCAAGAATTCTTGCGACAAGTGATCCGGTGCTTTTCGAAAGGTTGGAGAAGTATGCACAAGACATGGAGGATGGTGTCATTGTTAAAGCAGAGAGGCTTGAAGAGATTGGCTTTGAAGCATATGGGAAGAAATAGAAACGCTGCGAAGCAAATCCAACAAATATTCGTACCACGATTTCTTTTCCAGGTCATATTGAAAGCAACGTAACGGTGATCAACAATCAATCGAACTATGGGCCTGCCATGCCAGTCGTGGCCCGCGATTTTCACGTACACTAAGCGTACGTATCGACTTGCAACAAAAATGCAGTGTTTGCAGGTTTGACTTTGGTCGGTCCTTTGCGTTGAAGAACTGGCGCTGGCACTGACTGGCGCTGGTGTCGAGACTGTTTTCGCAAATCTCGTTGATCACCAATCCTCCCCGCAATCAGCTGGCTGCTAAAAGTTGCGACTTGCAACAAGACAAACGTTTCCCTTGGTAATTGGGGCATTTATAACAGGGTTTTATAAGCTTGCAAGCGTGTTTTGAGTAGCGCTGGTGCTGGCTTGGTGTTGGTGCTCTTCTTTTGAGACGGTGTAGTAGTTTGTTTTGCACCTCCACCAATTAGGAGAACTAAAAGTCAGGCTGAATTCAAGCGGCTGTTTGCTTGTGGTTCTGCCAATTGTTTTTAAAAAAAAAAAAAAAAAAATAGGTTGGCTGGGGTGGAATTGTTATATGTGCTGCAAATCAATTGGTTTTCTGTTGATGTCTTATTGTTTTCATATTGCCTAGTTGACTACTGTCGGCGTGCAAAACTCAAATGTGTCGAGCAAGTGCCGCATTTTCAGACTTCAGCCGTTGCCCGATCCATCTCCAAGCTGTAACTGACGGCTCAAGTACCAGTGATGGAAACCCAATCTCTGAAAGTGCCAGTTGAATGAGTTAGCATGGCTCTTGCTTTGTTGCCAACTGTATAGTCGCAGCAGCAACGTCAAGGAATGTCAATCAATCGTCGACAATGGGGTAACAACAATGTTATGTTGGAATTAAACTACTGCAGCGAGCTGAATCTATCCGCTACGTATGATTTATCGTAGCCAGCCAGCATAGGCACGCACCAACTCTGCTCTGGATACTCGAGATCTGCTCTGCGTCAAGCTGGCAGAGTAGTTCTTGCCTTCTTCAGTATAGATATATTGGGCTGCGATTAAATGCATCCATTGCCGTTCCACAATTATGCGTGCTTCCTAGTCGATATTGACGCTTTTTGGGAGGCAGCTCTCGAAGTATGATGTGTTGAAGGACATCTGTTTCCCAGATTCACCCGCTGTGTTGGCATGTATGTTCTCCTTCACCCTGTCGAAGCCACTCTACCATCATGACCTGAGCTCATCAAAAAACTTTTGGTGATGTGCTATCTTGTGTTCTTGCGTTCAGGCTGGCTTTGTACCGAGGATTCGACAACAGGAAAGAGTGACAGCAGCAGAGATGCAACAAAACGCTTAGACTAAAGGCAGCGGTAACTAGTTAAAACGTTATCCAGTAGCGAGTGGCTACACAATACAACTCGCAAAGTGTACATTTGTACTTTGAGAGGATGGAAAGGAGAGTAGCACTTTTATGTTCTCATGAGGGAGTTACGCGTGAAGCTCAGCACCGATGATGACTTCCAGATGCATAGCAAAGAAAGAAGGACACAAAAGCTAGATTACAGATGACTCTTCAATGTGAACGTGCACAATGCATTATACAAACGCCACCACAGTCACACAATCTTTACTTTCTTTCAACCATAACGACAAACCAGCAAATCCTAACTCACAACTATATATAATAAAGCAATCATATCCTCAGCACACAAGATGAGGACCATAGCTGTACCCTGCCGCGTATGAGTGATGTCTTGGAGGAGCAGAATGGTCACCTTACTTTGTCAATGCTGCCGGTGCAGGAAAGACAAGAGGCTGGTACGTGAAGCAAGGCAACGGACTATGATCAGGCAGAACAGCAGCTGGCTTTTATCAGAACGGAATGAAAGATATATATGCGAGCAACAGCAACATAGTGATGATGACAACAAAAGTTGGTGTGCTGGAGATTTGAGGTGAAGTACATGGAATTGTACGTGGCTACGATAGGACGCTCGCAAGAGTTCCACAGCTTGGACTTGGGAAGAGGCTGCTAAGTGTATAGTTTAAATGGGGGAGCTGCTTGACCATGGTTTGTTTTGCAAGTCCTAGCTCACCTATTGCGTCAGCTTTTGGTAGAGCCTATATAGAGAAGCATGTCCATAGGGTCCTAGTCTATATTATATACTCCACTTCGCTCAGTGCGTCCATGATCTCCTGGAGACAAAGAGAGTTTCCTGTGCTAGCTCTGCTAGCTGTCCAACAGTCACGTGATATGAGATATCCTGTCGATTACTATTCCTAGGTTCGCTTCCTCCTGCAGTCAGAGAGTTAATTTTGGGTTTGTATATAGAACAACCAAGGGGTTTTACCGCCTGCCAGGCGGCTTTTCCCTGAGTATACTTACGGCCCCGGACCGGTATGGTCCAAGATTAGTAATGATCAGCGCACACAGACTCTGTAAGACGCTTAATACAATTTCATTCATTTATCCCTCCTGTAGGTAACCGACCAGTGACATATATTTGACTATAAGAGATTCTCCAGGAAGGAAGAACATCTTAGAGAATCTGGCTATTTACACAGACGCCAAGTACTGGCACGTGACATGCATGCTATACATACTGGTCAGTTACCTACAGGAGGAAGCGAACCGGGGAATTGACAGGATGGCTAATATCACGTAACTGCTAGCCGTGCTAGCAAGGCGATGTGCTAGACCAGCTACCAGGGTTAGCACATGGAAGTCTCTTAGTATATAGTCTTTGTCGTTTCCTTAGTTAGGAGCTTTGTGCTCAAATTATCATACCTTTGTTTACCTCACAGTCTACCCAGCTTGTAACGGAATCGCTTCCACGTGATTTCACCCGATTGATACTTGCCTATTCATTCCTTTACAACCCGACGTTACTTCTATGAGAATATCAGATGAGTATTCCCAGCCTGAAAACCAACCGGAGCGCCAGAACGTTATATTATATCTAGTATATATTTATATTGAAAAATATGACTATCACATACGACCACAGACTGAGGAGAATTGGGCATCCCGTCCGCTCTGCCATACACAAGCCTCAGATCGGTAGACTAGTAGTTGGGTCGGTGACGACCAGCGAATCCCTACTGTTGTATGTTTTTGCTTTTTGCCTCTTCGTGGCCCTCCACCACTTTGAAGAGGGAGAACCACTGAGCTTGACTATTTCGCTCTACATGATAGCACTATTTACGAGATTTCCCATGATTTCATTCGTCGAAAGATGACAGCACGGCAGTAGCCTTCTGTTCCGGTAGATATGAGTACAGATAGCCTGCTTCCATGAGAAAGCCATGGAGAGGGAGACTCAACAGATGGGAAGAGCAGGCGATAGTGTTACATCTATTCATGTATAAAGAAGGTGAAACTAGCAGTGCAAAGTCCTCTCTTCCAGCACGAAGTCATGTACTCCGACTTAGCAGGATGTTCCAGGCATTTTGATGACATGAGAGAGGTCGGCAACAGCACGGTAAATGAGAGCATAAGATGTTGTGATGATTAAGGCGTTTTGATACACGGTGAGAGATTTTTTCATGGAGAGCTAGGACTAGTGGACTACAGGAAACATCGCGACAAATGGCGAGCTGGATAGTCATCCGTGTAGTTGTCTGTGTTCCGCGGGTGGCCGCTTCCACAATTCAGGACGCGCATTCTATTGAATACTATAATGGTGGAGGTAGCAATAGGACGCACTTATTAAGTAAAGCAGACAAATTAGGAAATGGTTCACAATGAGCAGTAAGCTAATATGGCATGTGGCACGCTGTGTGTTTTCATGATGCAATTACACAATTCTCATAATATAAATACATTTCTCGATCGGAATACAGTGGAGAGTTGCTCGCTTTTCGCATATTCGTCCCATCCCGAAGACATGCTCATACACCGTTCCATACCATGCCAGATTATTTCTTATTCTTATCCTCGTAGCTTTCCGTAACATTCAGTCCCAATCCCTCAGAGTCCAGATACACCTTGTTTCTTCCACCACCATCTTGCAATATCTGTGCGATGGCTCTGGCGTTCTCAATTCTCTTCAAGTCGACGTAGGAACGGGACTTCTTGATGGCGTCTCCAATCAGCTCAGCGGAACGGGCTTCTCCCTGGGCGCGGACAACCATGGCTTGTTTCTCCTGGCGGGCTTTGTCGACGACGAAAGCGGCGCGCTGGGCTTCTTGCTGTGCTACTTGCTTGGCTTCGACTGCTGCTGTGAATTCAGGTGAGAATGCCAGATGCTACATCATGTGTCAGCACGATAACACTATGGTACCATATCACCAATGTGCACATACCGTCAGAGATACATCATCTAGAAGAATGTTGAATCTCGCCGCCCGCTTCGACAGGTTCTCCCTTACCAGCCGCGCAACATTCTCACGCTGTGTAATCAATTGACTAGCATTGAATTGCGCAACCACACTCTTAAGCACCTCATTCACGATTGACGGCAGGATACGCTCATCGTAGTCTGTGCCTAATGTCCGGTAGATTTGTGGTAGGGCGTCAACCCGAGGTCTCGACAACACACGACATGTTATGTTGACCATCTGCAAATCCTTCGTACCAGTTAACGACGCAACATTCCTCGGCTTCGCTCGCACATCGTAGTCAATCGGCGTCTCGAACCATGGAATCTTGAAATGTGTTCCTGTGGGCACATAGTCAGCAATATATCCTTCCTGTGTATGATTGCGTGAAGTAGTGGTGGCAATGTAATACCTTCGCTATAGATTTCCTTCGCGACACCTCCTATCCTCGTATACTTGATCGCTCTGTGACCACCGTCGACGTTGAATAGCGCATTGTTTCCAATGACTGCAGCTCCTCCTAGTAACAAGAGTCCTCCGATCCCTCCGGCGATGCCCTTAGGTGCTGGTCCTCCACCTCCACCTGATTGACCAGCTTTCGCGGCCATCCTCTGCAGCTGCTTCCATGCATCTTGGGGAGTCGTCATATTTGTGAAGGGAGGGTCTGATGAGAATTAGTAGACGTGAAGTGACTGCCAGTAGAAAATGTAGCCCGTCCTCCAAAGGTCATTGCCCAATTCGCTTAGCGTATTTTATTTCGCGCTTACCTCCGCATTTCTTAACAGCCTCATTTTCTTTGACAATTCCACCTTTCACCCTTTCAATCCATCCGAACCTCACGCGACAGCTCATTTCTACCACGTCGTCTTTCGCATACGCCTCTAAACTTGCATATCGACATTGGAAATCTTATGCGATCTGCGATCACTTGGGCTCATTGGATAATGTATTAGAGTAGCCAGAATCACTTTCAAGCCTTCTGTGCCATTCATTCATCTTTCACTGCCCGTTCGTCCCATCTCCTTTGAAGGTGAAGAGTGCCTTCTGCCTTCGTGGGAGGTCCTTGTCTCCATAGCACTTTACAGTCTTCGTGACACCGTCCTCTGCTCCCATACCATACTCGTCGTCTTGACTGTAACGCAAAGATGTCTACGTTCTCCTCCAAACCACCCTCCAGATCAGTGTTCATAGGAAACATCCCTTATGGTGAGACTTTTCTATTCCTGCTGCCCAAGCTTACTGTTTGCTAACAAGCCCAGGCCTGACTGAAGAACAAATTATAGAGCTGTTCAGCAGCGCGGGGAAGGTCCTGGGATTTAGACTGGTTATCGATAGGGAGACTGGCAAACCCAAGGGCTTTGGATTCGCAGAATATCCAGATATAGGTAAGGCCCTGTGCTGCCATACACGCGACCATACCTGTTAATCGTGTACTACAGACTCCGCTTCCTCTGCCGTGCGCAACCTGAATGATCACGAAGTCATGGGTCGCAGACTTAAAGTCGACTTCTCAAATGATAACGACGACAACAGTAATAACCACCACAATAACAACGATACGGCAGTAATACCTCCCCTCCGGATTTTCGCACACTTCTGCTAACCTTGACCTCCAGCACCAACAACAATACAATAACTACCCGCCCCCGACGAGCAACGGCTACAACCAAGGTCATCCTCCGCCAATGATGCAGAATGGCTCCTCCCTCCCACCACTGCCTATAGGCATCGACGTTCCGCCCAACCTCACCTGCCCCGATGCCATTTCGCGCACACTCCACTCCCTCTCGCCAACTCAGCTTCTCGACGTAATCTCACAAATGAAGACGCTGACCTCGACCGATCCCGCAAAGGCCACTGAGCTCCTACAACAAGCACCTCAGCTCGCCTACGCTATTTTCCAAGCCCTCCTCCTCATGGGTCTCGTGTCCACCGAAGCTCTCGGCTCGGTCGTTGAACACGGACAAGCAGGGCAAGCTCCCATGCCGATTGATCCCTATGGCCAGCAAGCTGGTGGTAGCTATCCTCCTGGGTTCCCGCCTCCACCACAACACATGAGCGGTCAGCTGGGCATGCAGATGGATACGCCACCTGTACAAAATCAGCACTTGTATCCGCCTCCACCGCAGCGCGCTGTTCCTCCTCTTCAACAGCAACCACCACCACAGCAGGCGCCAGCTCCAGCTCTGGATGGGGATTTGTTGCAGCAGGTCTTGGCTATGTCGCAGGAGTTGGTTGATTCGTTGCCAACCAACGAACGGGCACAACTTATGGGTATCAGAGCTCAGTATGCTCGCTAAGAAACTCTTTGCTTTTCAAGGACAGAGGCGTTGGAGGTGGCATATGGCGGGTGGACACATGGCATTCTTACTGCACGCTAAAGGATAGATATATGGATGAATGCATTCTATCCTGATTGCACCTTGAAGGATGGAATTTATGGCGGAAGACTTGGTATTGCGTCCATTTTTCGCAACGAATCTTTAGCATGGAGTATGTACTATAACATCAACAGCGAGAGATGCTTCTCAATTTGCAATCACATCACTTTTGCACCGATCCTCTCTATTCTATTTACAGTTTCTTTTTGAGAATAATAGACTGTTACTTAGCTTGGCAAGTGCCAATTTGCTTTCACTCTGTTCAAACCACTAATTTTGTTGTGCGATAACTCTCTCACTTGGAACCATGTACAGCCAGTTTCTTGTATGGCGTTCGTTAATCGTCTCGGTGCGGCTGTTGGACACGAGCGTTTTGTGTAACATTGAGCGCCTGATATTCGGCATGCTGACGATGAGCCATTTCGGTTCCGTCTTCTGTCAGCTTGCATAAACTTGCTCTTGGGCATTGGCATCACATTCACACCGGGGCGTAATCCCTCAGCAGGTATTGGGAATGAATGCAAGCGATTTTGCTCGTAGGGCGACGATGAAAGACCGTTTTCAAGAGTTTATGTCATACTTGAGTCCAACTGCAATGAGACGCGTAAGATCGTGCATGTTGCAATCTGAACTAGTCTCGTGTAGACACTAAGTGGTTTATTCAGGGCTCAGCCCTACGGGAGAGCTATACTGTCTTTACTGTTCGCTCGCGCGTGTGAAATTTGCTTCAAGTTCTCCCTTTCGAGAAAATTGGTCGATACACTTCGCGTTCACTTCTTCAGAATGATCAACTGTTCCCACACTTAAACATCAGGTGGTGGCAATATGGCAAGATAACGCCCACAGCTTCTAACTTCTAACCTCGATAATAAGCTCCAATCATGGTTTCGCCATTTCAGCTTCGTATGTCAGCAAAGCCACCGAATAGCCGAGAGTCTTGCGTAGCTCCTCTGTGTCATCCAACAGGATTTATAAATCTGGCTGAGTGATTCAGCAAGCCGGGGGAGTGCCTCAGTACGTCGAGGACTATTGTTGTGTCATGAGGACGAGACAATGAAAACCTTCATCGATATCGTCACTGAACTTCTGGTTGCCCCCACGCTATAATTCTACCACTCTTTGGGAACGACAGCGCTTTTGACATCGTAGGTTTCTTCATCATCCATTTGAGTCACCGTGACCTCCAGATTTGATCCTGCCCACGAACAACTTCAGAGCAGGGGGGGCATTGTGATTTTCCGAGACCTCCCCCAATCTATTGCGTCTAGGATATTAGCAAGTGCCAGATCTATCGTTCGTGTTGCTTACGAGTCTTACGTTTGATGCCCTCTTGGCTCGCCGTATTACACATCGATTACAGTTAGCTCCACTCAGCTTGACGAGCATGTCGCATTTGTAGCCAGACACATTTCGTCTTCTGGCAAAACGCACAGACATGATGGCTTGTATCGTGGAATGCAACTTCGTTGACCAGATCGAAGAAACTTGGCAGGCTGAGTAGTTAACCATGCATAGGACTGGCTGGGGCCTTCGAATGCTATAAAACATGCTATGCTGCTCCAGATGACGAACTTGCTACCCTCCTGCTCTAACAAGACTACACTCTCAACCAAGTCAAGCACACTACTAACATATACTTCAACAACTTACATAGCAATCAACTCTTAGTATGGGAACTCCACCAACCCAGCTCGATCTGGCCAACATCCAAGGTGACATCTTGTATGTGATAGTTACCCATCCACCATAGAACCCCAGCTCACATCCTTTAGGGAAGGTCTACCAAAGAAAAACCAAACCTTCTTCTTCTTCCGCATCAACCCCAACAAAGTTCCAGACTTCCGAGTCCACCTTGCCCAACTCGCACCCCTAATCGCCACCGCCGCCGATGTCAAAAATGACCGCGAACGTATCCGCCTCGAGAAAGAGCGAGCTGCCGCTTGCAAGACCACAGCCAGCATCCTCGAGATGAGCGGCGTAAACTTCGCCATCTCCCAAAAAGGTCTCACGGCGCTTGGTAATACGGATCATCTTGGTGATGCAGCGTTCAAGAAGGGTATGTTGAACGACGCTCCCACGCTTCTTGATGATCCGAATCAGTTTGTGGATGCGTTGAAGCAGGATATTCATGGTGCTATCACCGTCACTGGCAGTTCGGCGGGTGTAGTCGCTTCGACCCTGGCGAATGTGCTAAAGGTTTTCAATGTTGGTGGGGAGGGGGCCTCGATTGATCCTGTTTATCAGGTTGATGGCCAGACACGACCTGGGGCAGAGGGTGATCATGAGCAGTAAGTCTTGAACAGCGATAGATCGTCGATGAGCCGCTGATTCTGATGTTTCAAATAGTTTCGGATTCCAAGATGGTATTTCTCAGCCCGTCATTGCTGGGTTCTCTCCTTCGACAATCACGGAACCAGTGTCTGAAGTTATTCCGCTTGGAAGAGTTCTAGTTGGCGAAGATGGTGATTTGGACTCGACGGGAACAACAGTCATTCAGAGGCCTACATGGGCGAAGGATGGAAGCTTTTTAGCTTTCCGCCAGCTGAAGCAGCGTAAGTGACAGAGCGCCAGAGTTACCGTTTGGCCCAGGATGGTAGAATGATCGTAATTGACTTACCTAGGTGTTCCTGAGTTCGATCAATTCTTGGAAGCTAACAAGGCATTGACGGATGGCAACAAGGAGCAACTCGGGGCTCGCCTCGTTGGTCGCTGGAAGAGTGGTAAGTCCCCGCACCCTGCTCTCCCGCCATATCAATCCCCAAGACGAAACCTAACACACCACAGGCGCGCCAGTCGATGTAGCCCCCCTCCAAGATGATTTCGCCCTCGCAAAGGACCCCAACCGCAACAACGACTTCCGCTACGACCCTGGCAGCCAACTCCGCTGCCCCTTTGCCGCTCATACCCGCAAAACATACCCTCGCAACGATCTCAGCAACTCCAAAGCCCACCGTATCTTGCGCCGTGGTATCGCATATGGTCCTGAAGTAACCGATTCAGAAGCTGCGAACTACCAGAGTTCGACTGATCCAGCGCTCGAGCGCGGCCTGCTTTTCGCATGCTACCAGAGTAATTTGGTTAACGGGTTCCAGTTTATTCAACACAGTAAGTCGGCCCAAAGTTTGCTCGTCCAGATATGAGTACTGACTGCGTAGGTTGGGCCAACAACGCCGATTTCCCTCCTAAGACTATCACCTCGGGCTTTGATACAATTGTTGGTGTTAGCCCGGCTGGTGTCCCTCGCACGATGGTTGGAGCTGATCCCGATGATGCAGCGACATCGCTTGATCTTACTACGGATCTGTTTGTC
Source organism: Calycina marina (assembly GCA_019669825.1). Taxonomy (NCBI): domain Eukaryota; kingdom Fungi; phylum Ascomycota; class Leotiomycetes; order Helotiales; family Pezizellaceae; genus Calycina; species Calycina marina. Next base: position 35,481 of record MU253760.1, read on the forward strand.
GTTCCAAGGGGAGGAGACTATTTCTTCGCTCCGTCCGTGTCTGCTATTCGCGATACCTTGGGTCAGGCAGCGCAAAATTTTGAATTGTAGAGGTCTGTCAAAGTGCGAGGAATCTCTCAGTTGAGCTCTATCTGATGCCCTAGTATATACATCAAAAAGTTGTCCCCAATACTGGCCATATCCCAGCTCACCTTCGTTTCACTTCATAATTCGTTGATGCTCAGCTAATGGTATTTCCAACAGTTTCTACGTCATCATGATTCCGGTCACTGTCTGTCCCAAGCGAATTGTTACATCCAGCGTGTGAGACGTTCTCAGAGAGAGCTTTGGCCTCTTTCTCTGGCGAGTACGTGCTGAAAGCCATTCCCTTCGGTATCTCCTTCCACTGCTCCTCATCATCAGGCGTGGTGTGATCCTGATCCTCGTTATTCATCTTTCACTTTCGTATTCTTATAATAAAACCAGTTGCCTCGTCGGAAAAGCCTTGGAAAGACAATCAGTCCCTTGGTCAAATCCTCGATATCAGGCGTAATTTCTTTCCACTCCGCATTTAGAGCCTTCTTGAAGACAAACCCCCAGAGCAGCCGCGAGATGGCGAGGAAGAGCGAGCGCTTCGTGATATGCATGCCCTGGCAGACTCGGCGGCCGGCACCGAAGACGAACTGGTCCTGTTTTGAGGCGTCGGGGTTCGATGTCGCTTCCGAGGCGGTTTGAAAGTCGTAAGTGTAGCGGGTGGTAGTATTAGAGGGTGCATGAGGGAAATTGTGGAGAGGTGACTTACCGGACATTCCACATGGCATCTGCGTTTTGAGTATTCTATAGCCTTGATACTCGCCGTCCTTGATCACGGCATGTGGAACGCCGAGAACATTTGCTGGCCTGTCGAGGTCAGACTCTATTGTCTTCTCACCAAGCTTCGGTCAATCAATTGTCAGTGGCATTGCACATATATCCATCGCATTCTCTCCTTCACAAATCCCCTAATGTACTTCATATTAAGCTCATCCTCCATTATCTGATATCGATCACCGCAGTCTCCATCAATCTCTTCTCGTGCCTTCTCCACAACTTCTGGGAAAACCACCATTGCTTGGACGAGCCTAATAAGCGTACTAGCAGTGGTATCTGGGCCCGCTTCAATAAATGAACTAGAAATATAGCTTTCTAAGCCGTCTGAGAAGCCTTCGACATCTTGTGTCTACTAAGTCAACACTAAAACAGGGCTTGGTAGTACCATTCTTGATGGCAGCTTTTAAGTTCATCCTGTGTCCAATGTACAGGTCTTTCTCTCACTTGTGTAGTGCTTTGGACAAGCTGTAGAAATGTTCACAATAGATGGAAGTGTGAGCGAGGAGAGATATGGGGTCTTTTGTTGATGCAGTTTCATAAAATTCCATGCGAATTATACTGCTTGCCCTTTCCCATGGTGCCCTCGTAATTCTTTTGCCTTCTCCATCCAAGATCCAATGATTCATGCCTTAGTATTCCGATTCCTAAAATTCAGCCGAATTCATTCAGATTTCTCAGCCAAAGAACCACTCGTCCATGCCTTTCGAGCCCAGCACCGACCAAGGGTCTCCAAGAACAAATATCACTGTAGGAAGCGTGATTAGATAGTCTTAAATACTGTCGTTGTTAGTGTCTTCAGCAGCAAACTTAACTGGCGCCTTATTGTCTGGATCGTTCTCCCAGTTCACTTCAGCCTCGTGATACTCATCCATCTCGTTCTCCAGTATGACTGGATGTTGAGCTGTCAATATGATCAGGCTGTGATCATAGGAACAGGCGTTGAGCTAGTGATGCTGACTAAGCCTTGGCGCGTCGACATGTAAAGATAGTACCACCGTAAGCTTCTATCTCTTTAGTGCTGCCAAATATCATAATTTGTACCCTACTTTCCCTATTGGTCGAGTACTAGATCAATTTCTAGATCAGGTTTACTGTAACTCCCACGGTTACCGGTATCAGAATCCTCGTCAGAACCAGAATCGTTGGCAGAATCGTCAGTTGCACCGTCTTGATCCGTACCGAGGTCATTACGTTCTTCTTCGAACTTACACTTTGAGCTACTGATTCGCTTGGGATACAATGTCTGACTATTCTCCGCTTCTAGTTCCAGAACATCGCGCTCGTCCCGACGGTTCTGATTCTTTTCGTCCCGCTCCCAAGGAAGGTCATCGATGATAGAGCCACCGGATATCCAAAGCTGCTCACTCATTAATCGATGTCTGCAAAATAGCGGTAATAGTCTCAGCCAGCCAAGTACCTTCCGTGGCAGTGCCTTCATCTTGTCGTTTACAATGAGAGTGGCTGCGCGGTTGAATGGACTTGGACTACATTGGTTAATACCGCAGTTACGTCAGGAAAGTATAGCAAGTATATCATACCGTTGTCTTCATCACACTTATTCTGTGGAGCAGATATGGGAGAGCTCGCTTGCTTAGCGATCCCGGTGATCTCAAACAATTCAAAACTCATGAGCTGAAGTCTATCCCGTTATTAGTACATCAACAAGTCGTACAAGAATTTCGTCAATTACTTACTGAAATGTAAAGGTATGCTGCTGATTTTAAAACTTGGGTGAGTACTGAGAGTGCATTATATATTGGTGTAAAGATATGTGTGCAGTCGCTGCCAAATATAGTTTGTTTTGCCGTTTTGGTTGCGGTGTGTGTTTGTGTTTGGGCTGATTACTCTGAAAATCCCTAGAGATTTATGCTCATGCCAAGCCCTGGTGATTCAAATGGCCATCACAACGCTGTCCAGTGCAATGGATCAACTGATCATTACCTACTTTGTATATCGACACAACATGATTCACGCCAAGATGAACAAAAGCTATTGGGGTGTGGTACAGAGTGTAGTTGCCATATACCGACGAGATGAGATGAGATGACGGGATAGATCTGGAAAGGAGGGCTGTTGATAAATATAGCTAATGAAAATTGTGTTCACCATCAGCGATTTGAGTGTATTGTTTGTATGTAGAGGATACTGAACGAGATTGGCAATCTACCTGTGAAAGATTAGTTCTGGCAGCACGTCTGGCAGAGGAGCACTCACCTCCTCACAGCTCATCACGGGTGAGAGCAGGCTCAACGCCATCTGTTTGTATCCAGTAAATGTGCAGCATGATCAGACGCATCGTGACAGAAAACACAACACATCTGGTGGGAGCACTCGCCTCCTCACAGCTCACAACCGGTGCGTACAGTCTCAACTCCATCTGCTTGTCTCTAGCTTCTCCATTGCTTCAATAACTGACCAGCACAAGCATCACTCATCTTTCCAGCAAGCATCCCCCCCCTGTAGCTATACAAACACGCCATCTCCCTGCCCCCTCTTTCTTCCTCACTCCTTCCTCAGCACACCCTGACACTTATGCGTACTATCACTTGCATCCATATCTCTCTGCACCGTAAGAACAAAACCTTCAAATCAAACCAACGATGCCAAAGAAAACCCTTAATGACAACTATAAGCACCAGTCGCAAAGAGAGGGCGATTTACGAAATACACACAGCTACTGCAACCTACAGGAGAGAGATGGGGTTTTCTAAGAAGCGGCAGATGGCTATGTATCCATCTCCCTGTTCTGGACGCGTATACAATACAAAGAAACACGTTGAAAGGATTCTGAGGGGAAACAGGAATAGTGCACTTATTGCGAAAACCAGACCAGAAAACACAATGCACAGGACAATGGAATGCTTCCACATACACGCCATGGATACTAATGCAATATAAACAAGCAGCAAATGGATCCAACTGTTTACTGTCATGAGTTACTGACAACAAGCAGATCGTGCCAGCTGGGGAGTACGTATAGCTGCCTGTCTGAGGGAAGCACACCTGCATTTCACGTTCTAGAGATGATGCGTGACAAACCAAATGCGCAGGATTCAAAGCTCACGGCTGTTAGCACAAGCCGCTCACAAGAAGCAAAAACAACAAGCAGACAACATATTAGAACAGCAATACGATCACCAAGCGCATGTAAACAACTTTCGCCTGGAACAAACAACGCGGAAATCATACGCAGCTTTTCCATTCCCTGCCACATCTACATACTCCACGCAAATGCCCATGCCAAAACGCCTTTCACATATCCCTACTAGTCAGAAGGCAGCACTATGCCGTGCCGACATTATACTTCAGCTTGATCCCCATCGCTGCCAACTCGACATCCAAATACTTCAACACCCCCGGCACCGCGACAATTGTCGTGTCCTCGCCCCCCACCCACCGCTGTCCATGGCCATCATCCCACGTCTCGCCCGTTCCACTGCCCAACGCGCCCTCAATCTTGCGCGCACACTGTCTACACCGTACCTTGCCGGTCCCCTTCCGGCGATTCGCATACGCCGAAACCGTCGGCTGCGTGCTGATAAACGTTCCACAGCTCTTACAAATCCATGATTTCTGGTAATCAGAGCAATTGAGCAGACGATCTTGGAGGAGGAAAGCAGTCCCATGCGCGAGAAGGGAGTCACGCTCCATTTCTCCCACGCGGATACCACCACCACCTTTTCGGCCCTTGATGGGTTGGCCGGTGAGTTTCGTGATGGGGCCCGTCGTTCGGACTTGGAATTTATCGTTCACCATATGTCTTAGGCGCTGATAATACACCAATCCCACATAGATATCGGCGTGTAACTCCTCGCCTGTGATGCCAGAGTACATGGGCTCATTGCCGTAGTAATTGTAGCCTGCCTTCATGAGCTGGTGCCCGAAATAGTCGCCGGCAGTGTTTTCCTCGTCGAAGCGGAAGGGCGTGCTGTCCTGCGCGAGACCGTGGAGCGCGCCGGCCTTGCCGGCGAGGGACTCGACGAACATTCCGATGGTCATGCGCGAGGGGAAGGCGTGCGGGTTGATGATTACGTCAGGCTGCATGCCAGATTCGGAGAAGGGCATGTCTATCATCGGCCATTTTTGTGATGCGACACCCTTCTGTCCGTGACGGGAGGAAAACTTGTCACCGATGACGGGGGAACGTGGGACACGTAACTTGATGGAGATCATGGAGAGAGGATCACTACCGTTTTCGCCGCCAATTAAGCGCACTTCTTCGATGAAAGCTGTTTCGCCGTCTTTATACTTTTCATAATGCGTCACGCCATCGCGGTTCTTGAGGGCGCCAGAGGCATCAACGTAGACTGTGTGCCAACAGCATAGGATATCACCATCCTGCACGAGACGGCCGACGAATGGGAGACCATCTTCATCGATACCACCTTGGCGTCCCTTCGCCTCGTCTCCGGGCGCGAAACCGAATGCTTTCTTCATATAGGTGATTGAGCGTGAGCGTTGGCCTTCGGAGAGGTCAATTTTCTTGGTCTTGTAGATTGTGCCGTGGCCGAAACCACGCTCGTGTGCGGATTTGTTGATTATCATAGCGTCATCCATGTCGTAACCTGTGTAGGAAATGACTGCTACTACGGCATTCATACCGTTGGGGAAGTTGTCGAAGCCGTAGTCATTATGAAGGGGTGCGCGAACGATAGGTGTTTGTCCAGTTTGTAGACGGTATGTCTTGTTATCAGAACGATAGCGCGTCGCAGTTCCAGGCGTGCCCATTGATTGCTTACCCATCTGACATTGGTACATGTTTCTTGGGGACTGGTTGAAGTCGGAGAAGGGCGTCATGTTGGCGAGGATGGAGAGGATGTTTGTCGGGTCGAATTCCACATGTGTGCTTTCGCCAGAAACGATTTCAGGCTCAATCACGGCGATAGACATGAAAGGCTGTTCTTGGGGGCCGACGAAGTCTTCTTTGTCGAGAGCGAGGTATTTGACGGGGCGGATCATGCGTGAGGGCGATGAGGACATGTAGATGCCGGGATATTGACCGCCTTGGGAGCGGGGGACATAACAGATTTCAAGCTCTTTGGGGACGTTGTGAGAGCCTTCGACTTTCCAGTACCGTAGAGTGTCTGCGATTAACAGCGATTGTTTTGGCGTGCACCATCCCAAGACCTTTCCATCCAATGTCACAATGACAGCCTCGTCAATATCAGACGATCCCGTCACAACTCCAAGATCAACCACAAGCTGAGGAACAGCTGATGCATTAACAGACTTTGTCATGATCTTACACTTATGCGACAAATGATTCAACAGACCGCATGGACTTCCATCGGGAGTGTGTACAGGACAGAGGAATCCCCAACTTTCAGGAAGCAGTTTTCGAACAGTCGTAGTCTTCAGCTGCGCGAAGAAACTACCTCTATGCACCATGCGGAAATGACTAATGAATCGCAGGAAGTTGATCTTCTCAGCCACCACAGTGAATCCGGAAACTTGTTGTAAATCCAGACCTGTCGGACTGACAAGGTTACCAGTTGACATGAAGTATTCCAATGCTTGACCAATATTCTCATTGGTTCGTCCCATCAACCTCACCGGCAGTTGTTTGGCGAATTCTTGGGTGGCGAAGTTGTTTCCAGGGGTTTTCCGCAGATAATCTCTCAGCACTAATCGCAAGTTCGTTCCCAGCCAATCTTCAAGTCGCTCCTTGAGTATCATGCCGTACAAGAAACCTCCGAGCAGAATTTCCTGATTTTGTACAGCGTCAGGGTTGTCTCCACAACAGTCTCCGCCAACCAGAGCATACAACTTGCTTATCATAAATAGCAGCATCTTGAATTTGTCGTTATCCTGCGCTTCAGTTACATCAACATTACCGAGATGTACAAGAACAATCTTTCGTAGAAACTCAGTTCCACAGTCATAGTTCGACATAGTATCAGGGACACCGAGTTGTATTCTGAACTTCTTTCCCAGAAATGCTCTCGTTTTCCTCTTCGTGTAGAGACCATAGTGCTTATACGATCGCAACAGCAACTCCACACGATCGGTCAAGAACGAGTTTTTCGTCGCTTTCGATCCTGGCAGTCCTACCAGACCTTCGAAAATAGCACGATCGTTGGTGTCGACCAATGCTTTCAAGATCATCATGACCGGAATGAGATACTCGTTCTTCCGCCACGAGAACCGGAAAGTACAGTTTCCATCTTCCAGGTAATGTATGACATTGGTTTGTGACGTCTCGTCCGGTCGTACAGAGCGTATCAGTATACCGTATTGTGTGAAAGCTGCTCCTCTGCCTTTGAATGAAGGTCGTAAAATGCCCATTGGAAAGTTTCTGCGATTGACGATTAAGAGACGGATGATTTTCTCAATACCGTTCACCACAAAGAAGCCTCCCAATTCTTCAGCTTCTTCGTGCCGCTGTACCAGTAAATCCGGCGAGTTCTTTTCCAAGTGGCATTTATTCGACTGCATCCATATTAGTCCTGCTCGTTACCGCCATGGGATGTTCCATACCATCAACATAATCGGTATCTGTCCCAGATCTCTCGTGAAACTATGCCAGTCCCCATTGTTCACCTTATACTGCAGATTCGCCTCCATTCTTCCACGATACGTGACATGTCTCTCTCTGCACTCGGCCGGAAATATATGTCGTTTCGTGGTGAACTTATTCGAGGGCGGCAGCATAGCCTTCTGGACCACCACATCCTTAACCCTGATTGACAGCACATTCTTTCCTGCTGGTCCAGTGCGTTCATCTCCGTCCAAGTAGTATTTTGTGCCAATGTCCCTAATAGCTTTGGTTACGAGTCCACCTTCGCGGAAGACTTCGTTGAAGGACTCGATATGTGGAGAGATTGCTTGCACAAGCAGAGGATAGGCGGAGTGATCTTGAGGAGGATTTTTGAAAAGATTCTCACGACGGAGGGTGTCGAATTCGTGGCTCCATTTCGTATTGGTTGGCTTTCTCTTGGAAGACATCTTAGAGTTGACTGCCAATTCAGTTATTTGGCGTGCTGTTCTGGTCTACGAGAAGTCTGTTGTTTTGTCTGAGATCTTTCGCTCGTTACATCAACTCTCTAGGCACAATATAGAGTGAATTGGCGTGCTCATACAGCTTCCTTCAACATGCACTGAGTTCAGAGCCGCCATTCAAAAAGCCGAGTTCAACCTTTTTCTTTCTGCCGTTTGCTAATCGCAGACCGCCCGCCCGATAAGCCTTTGGGCCGCAATAGAGGAGGCACTAATAGAATACGCTATGGATAGTCTATCTAGTCTCTGGTAGCTGTAGATTGACTGGTGAATGATGTATCGTTTGCTTGCGACCAGACCAGAACCGTGGCCGACGTCGACCTTGTTCTCGTCCCCTGTCTTATTCCCAACATCATAACAAACCGCATTCTGCTTCTTCGCCCACTGCCGAGTTATTTAGGAAGAGGTTCTCCCTTACCACCTACCTACCCTTACGTTCTGCTGCCGCTGCACACGAAAGGACGCACTGCAACTCGACGCACGCACACCTCAAACACTGCAAACATCTCCAGCTGCACGGCGCCTCTTGCTTTTGCGAAATCACAAGCTCACATTGAACTTCTGTTCAGAATCGGCGCCCAATTGTTACACTGCACCTAGTAGCGGTTACGCTGCCTAAATTGTGCTACGGAAGAGTTCATACAATACAGATCCGAATTATTTTAAATTCTTCTGTTTTGTTACTGAGGTTGTTCATAGTTCTGCCGCCTACTGAAGCGTTGATCTGTGTGCCACGCTGCATGTGCTTGGGTTTTGGACCTGAACATTCCCTTACCCTCACCGTTCCCCGCAGTCTTGTGCAGAGAAAACGAAAGATACCCAAACCACAAAACGAGAATCGCCCGCGAATGCGAGCTGTTGATCCGAGGATCGTGAAGCTATAGACAGAATGGCCGGAATATTTAAGAAGGTGTATGACTGGCTTCTGCGGCTATTTTGGTATGTTGTGCTGCTCAAACGAGCTATCGTGCTTCTTCCAATATACCTCAGTGATGGCTGCTTTGCTATCTAGTCCTGGCAGATGTATGGCCTTCGTAGAAGCTTATGCTGATATGGATGTGCTATCGTAGGGCCACTGAAATGGATGTTACCATGATCGGTCTGCAAAATGCTGGAAAGACTTCGTTATTGAGAGTTCTTGCGGTCAGTCTAGTCCTGAATCCATGTTATCCTCGCCTGTAAACTAACATCTTGATCAGGGCGGAGAGTTCACTCTCGAGTCAGTCTCCTTCCAAAGTCCTCAATTTGCTCTGAGCCCATCACCGCCGCTTGCTAACCTTGATGTCCAGCTCGATCCCAACTGTCGGATACAACATGAAGCGTGTACAAAAGGGCCATGTAACACTGAAGTGTTGGGATCTTGGAGGTCAACCACGCTTTCGCACGATGTGGGAGCGATACTGCCGAGGAGTGAACGCGATTGTGTTCATTGTCGATTCCGCAGATCGAGACGCTCTACCGGTCGCGAAAGATGAGCTCCATCTCCTGCTCGATAAGCCTATCCTCGAAGGTATACCTCTTCTGGTCCTCGGAAACAAGTCGGATATCGAGGCGAAGCTGTCGGTAGATGAGATCATCGAAGCACTTGACCTGAAGAGCATTTCGCATCGCGAGGTGAGCTGTTATGGCATCAGCGCCAAAGAAGAGACGAATCTGGATGCCGTCCTACAATGGCTTGTTGCTAAAGCGCACAAGTGAACAGATCGTGTCGGACTCGGCCTATCCTACTCAGGCGGCAGATTTGGGAAGCAAACCAGCCCTTTGTGCAGATCTGCAAATATCTTCCACTATATCTCAATAGCTCACTGCCACTTCTTGGATCATACTATATCTCAATAGCTCACTGCCACTTCTTGGATCATACTATGGCGACACACTCACCGGAGAGAAGGAGTATCTGGTTAATGATGTTCCTTTGCCACTTACTTCATAATGAGGCCACGTTTTGCAATGATGAGAAGACGACGACGAGATGCTCTTGATGATTTGCATTCATGTTTGCGATTGTTTCTCCAGTATCGATTTTACTTTCTGGCATTTTACTCAGCTTGGTGTTTTCTTTCCTTGGGAGAGCTCGGCGCTGTCTTACTCCTTTGGAGTGAGGAGCTATGTTCCCACAGCCATGCTCTCGGCGGAGCTGGCTGAACTTGGGAACCATAAATGTAGCCGATATAGCATATTCAGCATCTCAATTAATCTGTGCCAATTCGCATCGAGAGCTCGAGAGCTCGAGTCTGGGGTATTCTTGGTCTGGTTTGCATATTGCAGTATTTAGCTCATTGGTGCCGATTTGCAGGAGAAAACGGCATTTCTTCTTGCAGAGATAAGAGTGAGAGAAGTAAGACAGTAAAGGTCAGAAAAATATGGGAGAGGAGAGCTTCCAATTCATACCCCTTCCAAATCCACCACGCACCATTGATGCGTTGGCAACAGCTGCAGCATGCACACCCCGGCTCCTTCCATGTTGCACCTGATTGATCATTGGTCGATGAAGCAGGGTGGAGTGTTTCGGACTTGACAGTGCCAAGGCTTGCTTTAGCGAGTTCTCGATAACTAAGAAGTTCTGCTCACATTAATCATCTTACAGAGGATCACTACATAGCGGGACCGTTCTCACTTGATCACGATGAATAGGAACTGACTGTAGTTATATGATTTATATTACTGATATTTTCAAAATCTAGGGCTCACTATGAATACGCGAATGTCACGGTACGGAATTGGCAATCGCAGTCTACTCTCAAACACCGTTTTGCTTCATACCCCCCCCCCGACAGCTGGTCAATGTCTTTTCGGAGGCACTGCACTCCAGAGCTCGTGTGGATCATCATGGAGGACATGCTCCTTAATCACATCAAGCTCTTGCCTCAGCACCGACTGGGCAGGCTGAGCGGGAATCCATTGCCATTCATCACTCATCATACCTCCATCCCGGTCTCGGATGTATCGGTGACACTGGCTTTGTTGGTACATGATGCACTGTAGATGACGATGGCGGCGACGGTGGCTTAAGACTGCTGGGTGGAACTATTGCCAAGTCCGGTAATGTTAACTCGCAGCGCCGTTGTTAGCTTCTCTGCGTAATGCGGATGCTGAGGTTGACGACGGATCGTGAACGGAGGGAGGTGGGAGAATTGGCTTGTTGGCTTGTTGGCGGGACGGCGTGGGCGTAGCGGTGAGGGCGGAGGTGCGGAGCTCCGCCGCTTGGACTGCGCGCAGATCGTCGGCTTGTTTGCGACGATGCATGATCATGAGATCGAGCGAGCGCTGCGGGTAGTCACTGTCCTGTCTGTCCTTGGATTCGGCTGCATGACCGATGTACTTGGCTGGTTCGCTGGGATGCGACTCACACTCACCTTGGTGCACGGTTGCTTGCTGTGGTATTGTGGTACTGTACAGGCACTTGCTACAAGGCGTCAATATCTTGTTCCTCTTCAGCAGTAAGCTGTATGAGTGCTGCGGCGGGGCGACTGACTGGGAACCTTCCTGTTGACATTTTGAAATTTGTATGGGAAAGGTGTGGTTAATATTTGGGGTTGGTTTTTGGACGGTTTCCTGAGGAAGTGGTGTCTTTATACGCATAGCATGGTGTGAAAGTCGTTCCTTGCTGCTTGCTGCTTTTGTTCCGGTTTTAGAGTAGTTTCGCTATAGAGCAGTGCGAGTTGTGTTCAACGATAGTGGCAATGAACAGCAGAGTCTGGCATGATGCTGTAGTACAGATTTGTCACTAGGATCTGAACAGAGATGTCTGCTGCTAAATACAGAAGGTGCTTGCTCTGCTGAACTGCTGGGTACATACTTGGCTTGGCACAAGGAAGAGGAAGGTGAACAGGTTCTGTATTGTATCTCCTGTATACCGCGCGCGTCTGATGCAGTTTGCACTACTCGCATGTAGCATCCGCTGATGATTTTACTCGTAATTCGCTTCTCGCAATATTCAGCTCGCACAGTTAGTAGCAAACCTCGAGTCTGATTAGGCGCCCGGGGGGTGGGGGTTGGATTAAGTAGTCTCAGAAATATTGATCAATGGCCAGCGCTTGAGATCCCCCACCCATAATCTTCCGGACAGGAGTAGAATGGAGGTTTTTGAGTGTTTTAAGAAGTATCTCTGGCATCGCTAGAATGTAATGTCCTAACTCTTCGTGCTCTGATCCATCCTTCTATCCAACATACGAAGACTCTTTCCACGCAAGCGAGCTAGGCAAGCGCCTGCCTATTCATGGCTTCTCGTCGAATACCAAGTTGGAGGTAGGCAAGAATACTGACTAACTACTATTGTGCAACAGCCGATTACACAGCTGGAAGGTTTCGGAAAGTATCATCTGTATCTCATTGTCTAGTAGGCTCTATCATATCTACGCAGAATTCAATACGAACGAGCTCTCTTGCCTGCGGAGTTCGTAAAAGCGTGAAAAGTGGTGGCAATGGTGTTCGCTTTAGTCGACCTCTATCAACTTGTTTTTGGAACAGAGCTGAGGACCATGGACGAGGGTCAGGATTGTCTCACTGTGCTTTAGTCAGCCTTCATTGTTTCCGGCTTGTGATTTTTCCGTCACCTCTATCAACGGATTAATGAATACTGTCCAGCGTGTCTGTATCGTCAATCGACGCCTTTTCCTTCTCGTTTGATTCACTAGCTGTCCCAAATCAGTAAAGCCTATCTCATCTCCCCCAGCCAAACCTGCCCACAAAAGTCGGGCCTCTTTCTTCTTCTCCTCTAACTTTTCTCCCCCATACCCAGGCACTCTCAAAACGCACAACATGATCTGGGGAGACTGGTTATGCTGGTAAACGAGACGATATATCATATTTCTGGATGAAGCCAAATTGTTAATCGTACAGCACCAGAGTCTGTTGTGAGTCAAGACTGCAAGGTCTACACGAAGTCTGTTCAGTATGCAGTGGGCATGGTCTTGGTGGGGGCTCTGTATTTCATGGATGCCTACCTATGTATCTTACAAATTGTCTATAGGTAGTTGTTACTTGCTTTGCGTATCGCGTGGGGGACATATGTTTGACACTTGCAGATATTAAGTATGTTGTTGAGCGATTACGTGTGATAAAAGGAAGTTGGTCATGGCTTACATTTGGAGCTAGACGCAAGGATTTCTAGGTGCAAGTGGTAGATAATGGCCTGACTATAAGATTCTCATTATTTCTGTTCTTATTCATCCTCTCTATACTAATGGCATCTCTGACGGTTCAGTGCTTACATTGGCAATCAGTACTGCAAGCTATACTTTTACATAATACCTTAATAATTGGTCTTATTCGTCAGTCACAAATTAGACAGATCAGTTTGCCTATACATCCCATGTCCAAGACCAGCAGTCTCCAAATGTACCACTAGTCGTGTTAGGTGCTTAGCTATACAGAGCTCGCAGCTCCTGTCACTGCATAAACTCCTTACCATAGCCTAGATATTACTCCCACCAGCATAGCGACGAAACAGACGATCAGCTCAAGAAGATACGCATAACCGTATCAGTGCTGATGAGTGACACAGAGAGCCAATGTGCCTAACATACTCGGCAGCTGCTGACTCCAAGACAACGATTTACTGCCGACATAAACTCCCGCTCATAGTTCAGAGCGAAAGCTGCAACGCGATCCTTGGGTGTGTACGAAGTCGAGATGTTCTCGCGCTTTGGGATCGAGCTTGTGGCGTTTTTGATGGGGGTACGGTGTCTGATTTCTGGTGGCGTCGGATATGTCGACGAATTTTGGTGGAAGTTGTCCCCATGGGGGGGGGGGGGACTGTGAGTTCATCAGTGCCTAGTCCTGTGTATAGACGTGCTCGTTCGCAGGTGGAACTCACAGTAGAGTGATTTGATGGCTAAAGATTGGTGCTAGGTGTAGTGTGTTACAGTCGCGTGGAATATTTAGTGAATGAAGCCGCGATTTTTTGTGCGACGCGACTTCTCCTTTTCTAACCTTCCTTACCATTATAAAAACCATGCCACCACAATGCAAACCTCTCGGACCTATTAGCGACAATCGGCCTCCTGGACAGCCCCTTTCATCGTATGCTCGAGGAAGAATCACAGGGAAGGCTGAAGAAGGTGCCACTCCGGCTAAAATTGCAAAAGAGCTCCAGCTCGAATATTCGACTGTATTACGTACAATACAATAGGACTTAGAAAGGCACAAAGGCAAGTCCATTCCTCGAACGCCTCGAAAGAAATCATATTCAGAACGCGACGAACGCGACGAACGCGTTCTACTTCAGCATACACGTCTCAACCCAAAGGATTCTTTACGAGCGAGTGATAAAGGCGTGTGGTTTGGGATGTAAGAGGGATACGGTACAGAAGATCCTAGCCGAGCATGGTATTGCGAACTGGAAGGCTGAACGAAGGCCATTTCTTACAGAGGAGAATACAGCAAAGCGGCTTGCTTGGTGCCTCGAACGACGACACTGGACTGCAGAGGATTGGGCTCTTGTAGTATGGTCCGACGAGTGTTCGGTAGAGCGAGGGCGGGGTAAAAACGACGAATGGTGTTTTCGTATTTCGGCGCAAAAATGGCATGGGCAAATGATTCCAAACTACACCGCAAAGAAGAACATAAAGAATATGGGATGGGCAGCCTTTTGGGACCTTGGCCGTAGCTCTCTCTATATTATGGATCGAGACTTCGAGTCATAGAAGCACGGGTAGTTGGCAGAGAGCTATCTTGAGGTTCTCGACGCGCAAGTCGGGCCAGTCTTCGAAGAACTCGGGCAAAATGGTGATAATTACGATTTTATTCAAGATAACGCCTCGATTCATATTGCAAAGAAGGTCAAGAAATGGTTCGAGGAGTACGGGATCGAAATGCTCAAGGATTGGCCGCCGTACTCACCGAGTCTCAACCTAATCGAGCATATATGGTGTCATCTTAGGAAAATGGTTGTTCTGATGTTCCCAGACTTTATAGCGGATAAAAGCGAATCAGAGGAGGCTCGGGCACGTCTAAAGAGCTGTTTGCAAGCCGCATGGGACTGCATTCCAGAAGATCTCTTCCTGAAACTATATCAAAGTATGCCGAGAATAATTGAGGCTATTATTGCAGCCAAAGGGTGGCATGCAAAATAGTAAGATATAAGGCCGAAGAAATCTGGCCTAAATTGTACATATAAAAAGCAAGGAAACAGAGGCATTGGATGATAGGGCAATCAAATCTTTTGGCCGAGTTGTTATTATATAATCACTTCTTTTACATATACCCTCAAATGTTGGATTTCTCGGCTAATTGTTGTTCATGCATTATAACATCGCAAGTAATGTACTCTTGGCGGCTGGATAGTTAGCTGGCACTGCCTCTCTGGTGGGTATCTACTGAGTATGCTCTTCCTATGGCCAGAGAAGAGGAAGACAGCTTGTGCTGGTAGGTTCGAATCCTGCAGCTGCCACACCATCATGCTCAAGTCAACAGCGTGGATAGTAGGACGACGGACGAACGACTCTCGCGCGGCTCCGGTCATAGTGGTAGATGGGATTGTGCTGGGGGCGGCCACGGGCGGTGGTCAGCATTGGAGGAAGGTGACTGCAATGAAGCGTTTGTGCAAGCCGGCAGCCACTCCTCAGGGATTTCCTACCTCAATTCAGCCTTGATCGAACCACCTAGGTCTCAGACGAAGTAAACCAAACTACAGAACGACATTTCACATTCAAAGCACACACAAGTCTGGAAATTTGGGAGATTGGGCGCGAGAGAACGTTGTTGGGAAGGGTTTCCCCTGAGAAGATCAGGGGATCGTGGAATCACAGTTGCTGTGGCCAGCGGAGTTGCAACATGGCTTCATTGTGGCCGTAGCCTACCGAGTATTCAGGGAGCGCAGACATAGGAGGACAAGCTGGTCCCCGCAGAACCTGATACTAATGCCACAAACAAAGCGCTTCTGTCAGCGTGGATGTATTTATATGTAGATAGAAGCCAGACCGCTCAGTGGAGGAGGTTGCTGGTCACACGAGTGTGATGAAGTGTGGTGCATTTCCCGAGCAGATGCACTTTGGCAGCTGGTGCCAAAGCTGAGCCATTCCGGCATAGCTGTCTTAAAAACGGCTGGATCCGTGGATGATAAAATCAATCAATAAAGTACTGTGCTTACTAAGCGTTATAAGAATGGCCAAATTTGCTAAGAGCGGTATGTCTATGCTGAAAATGGTGACTATAAAGCAAGAAATGTAGTTCAAAATAATATTCGTCCTGCTGTATTGAGACAAGTCCTGCCTGTGGCCTATTGATAGTATGGAAAAGATTGTTCATGAATTTTTCATCGAATCGTAGTCATTTCCTTCTGCAGTACTGATTATACAATGATTTGGCACTCATTAGATTACACCAACTGAAAATAATTTAAAAGATATTGCGCTTTGTGTTGGTAAGCAGTGCATCTCATTTTCATCCAGCAACAAACTCCACGTCAACTCCTTGAGCTGTTTAACCAGAGACTCTTTGTTAGAAAAATAAACAATAGCGGACAAAGTAGATACGCGACACATCGAAACGATGCATGCGACAGTTCGTGCCGAAGTTGAAAGAATGAATGCTGAGACCGATGAGATGATATCAAAAATGGATTACATGACAACTTGCAGTCGGAATGTGCTGCAGAACCCTGGAATCCACGCTCCGATTTTTCCAGCCAAGCTCGGGCTCTAGAGAATGGCAACCGCGACTTATCTAGGAGAGACTGATGAGACCAATATAGTGGATACCTCAAGACCACTGCCGCAAAGCCTCTTCCCACTTCGTTTTCGTCGGCGGTGTGAAGACTCTCGTGACGCTGTCAAGTTGACTGCATTGGAGGAAACCGAATACCCTTATCTGCCGTAATCTGCTGATGGGGAGCATAAATAATTAGTTGATACTTTTATACTGTCCATAATGCCAGACGAAGAGGTCTCAGGTACACTAAAAACTACACACTCACCTTCTGAAGTCTCACCTGAGGCTCCTGAGCTGGCCGTTGTAGAATCCGAGAAGAGCCGGATCTCCCAATCCCAAAGACAGGGAATGAAATCTTCCCTGGCGCCATAGGTCTTGAGATGATAATGAAATGAAAGCTAATCTATAAGATATTATGTCACTAGCTAAGCCACGGTATCCAGTCATTAGCAACGTCATAAGGTAGCCAAAAAATGAAAATATCCACAATGCCATTATCCAAAAACTTTCCCGGCTGTCCAGTATTAATTACTCTCAATGTATTTGCTTCTATTGTCATAACTACTGTTCACAATGAGGATGAATTTTCTTTGTTGAGAACATAGGCCCTCTTCACTTCAACGAAAATCTTAAGCGAGCATCTCCTGAGCTAGCGCTCAAATAGGTTAGTCGTAGACGAATAGCTCAATCTTCGACCGCAAGTACGGACCTCAACCTGAGACACAACTGATTATACCGAATATCTAAAGGTCAGCAAGAAAAGGTCTGCGAAAATACTCTGGCATAGGGAGATCAAAGCACTGCGATTTTTATTTGGAGAATTGTTTTCTATTCACAGAGGGTGTAAGGGTTGGGACGCATATGGGTGCTCGGGCCAGACTGGCATTGTCCCAGAACCTCATATTCCATACAAATCTATACTTTTCCTTGTATTTGTTAGAAGACTGCTTCTCTAGAAGATTCGGTGGATATTATACATGTAGATAAATAAGGAGTGAATCTGCCTTATGCAGATTCCTCATGCACTTCTTAATTGAATTTCAGAACCCATAACCTTTTGAGCTATTCGAGGTTTGGCCTCTCACAGAGGACCTGTTCTCGTCGTAGCACCTGTTCAGACCTCTTTGTTAATGGCCCTAAGTAGCATCCAAACAATGGATAACCACAAAATATAGAACTCCATTGCCCTCCATCACTTCGTAGCTCAGAGAGACATAACAATTCTGTTTTCACGTTATAGCGATCTTACACTATTTTACATACACTTGCACAAACTACTTCACCACCATGGAATCAACTTGGAACTGGGATAACCTGGAAAAACTACCACAAAGATACCCAGTCGCTGAGCAGTCAATCTCGAGCTCAGAGTCTGGTGTAGACAGAAACGAAAACGGAAACGCAAATGGCCAATCACGAGTACCATTCGCATCCTCAGACAGATCCCCAGAGATAAACCGTAGTACCGCTACCACGCAGGGCAATCCTCTAAATCCAAATCCCGCTGCGTATGCCCCCTGGGGCCGTCCCCGCCCCGACTCTCCCTACCTGGAACCAGAGATACCTGACGATCAGGAAACCGGAGAAGAAGTCGACATGCTCAACCCCATGGGGAGCATGCCCTCCGGTGGTTATCACCGTCCATCGCCCAGCTCATCATGGAGCCGGTCGTTAGCAGAGAGCTGGTGGCTCGACAACTGGTCCGATCGGTACACGGGGAACGACCAGGCCCCGGGTTACGAGAGTGACGGTAGTAATGATACGGTGTACTCATGGTGGAACCATACGCCGATAGGCGAAGTGATGACGCTGGAATAGACGGAAGTGGCTAATTTCATGAGGTCTGCATCGCAGCCAGGTAATATGATGTTTGGTACCTTCCCGAGCATCCGTCAAGTTCCTGACGGGAGATACCACCCTCCTCATCGAAGCGATGACGACTTGAACGGCACATGGCTACTGGGAAGTCTGGAAGGTCTTTTTAAAGAGCCGGACCGAGCGCCAGCGCTACAGCCAGATGATGAAGAGTCCGAGCGAGAGCTAGCGGAGGATGATATTGCCTTCCTCCTCAATACCCCCTTTGCCCGACAGAACCGGGCTGTGGTTCATTAAGCGCTTGGAGTGACATTACCCATAGAAGACGCCTTACAAGATCAATTAGAAGACAGAGAGCTCGAGGTAGAGGTCGCTACCAATAGTTTGTGGGCTCTTGAAGCAGAACTCGAGAATGCTCGGCAGCAGTTCACTCCCCCTCATATTCGAATCTCCAATATCAAAATCCGCATCCGTTACACCCAGGATATAATCCGGGCTTCGACAGCCGCCTTCGAGGTGGTCCGTTCCCGCCTTGAGGACCGCAATGTTGGTCACCAACCGGTGCTCAATAGATGGGGAGACGTAAGATGGAAACGCGACGTGCCGGCGGACGGCATTGTCGAGACTCCCGCGCAGCTTCATTTACGAGCATCGCAGGCCACTACCAATCGACTGTGGGGGCTTGAAGTCGATCTCGAGGGTGCTCGCGAAGCAAGACCCGTCGACAGCGACCGCGTGAATGCGCTGACTAACAGAATACAAGAAACTCGAGCTGAAGCAGACGCTGCGCAAGCAGTCTTTGCTAACAGAGACACTGCAGAAGAATTACGGCTCCGAACACAGGATTCGCAGGCCGTTTCCAGTCTTTACTTGCGGCTTCAAGGAGATCTCGAAACTGATCGAGAGCAAGTAGATGAGGCTCATGTTAACGCTCTTTACAACCGAATACAAGAGGCTCAGACCCAGGTAGACGATGCTCAGCAAGCCTTTGACCTGGTGGATGCTGCAGCTGCAGCACCGCAGCACGATATGAGTCTCAGAACCCTGCACCACCGCCACACCACCGTGTCGTTGCATCCCCAAGACCCTTTTCAAGCCTTCACCTTCAATCCGGGGCGTTTGAAGCGGAATTTGCAGTAATCGGCAACCGTTTAGGCGCCCAGACAGAGCGCATACAGGCTATCGGTTCTCAGCACGAAAATACACTGCCAAGAATTCAAGAACAGCTAGACCGTGCCAGGCAAGCCCTTGAAGCGCTTGATGTATTGGGAGCAGCACGCGCAACATCATCCACACCAGCACGCCCGCAATCGTCCGGGTTTTTCTCAGACTTCTCCTCATCAACGGATTCCAACGACCCGGAACCACCCAGAGTCAGGTCCAGAGCCAGAGCCTTTGTAAGCCGTGACGAAGTCGACAGATGGGGTCGCCTTCCTCGCTTCAACCTTACTCTGCCCCCGCCGCGTCACCATTGCATCCAAGAAACCGAGGTAGCCAAAGTCCGCCTGCAGACACTAGAAACAGAGCTGGTACGACTACTGCAAATACTTACTGCAAACTCTCCCCGTAAAGCCACGCTCACTAATATCATCCGTGAGACACATGCCCAGATTGATAGTTCCTTGGCAACCATTGAAAGTGCGCTAAGTATCGACACTTTAGCAACCCTACCACCGCGTTTGTCTGGTTCCGGTTCCCAGTCAAATGGGGATTCAGACAGCGGGACTCATGTCGCTGCCCACTCTTCTAACACACAAACCCTGGAGCAAACCCCAGCCCCAGCTTCCCCAATACTCAACCTCAACATCCCCATTACATTCCAACTGGCTGCGCACTACAACCCGCCCGAGCCCTCCTTCTACATAACCTCATCGCACCTCGAGGACCTGCTCGAGACCCGCATAGACCACTGCATAGCCGCCGGCGACGAGGAGAACTACCTGATACTGGTTCAGCTGGCAGAGCGTAACCACCGCCTCGACTGCGAGCTGGCCACTGCGCGTCATCAAGGGGAAGCTACCCACCAGGCATTGCAGGATACCGTTACCGCCGAGTCGGAGAGACTGCAGGCGCGCCAAGAGCAGCCCGGGTTCATCAGACGGACTTTCTCCAGCTGGCGACCTAGAAGGGATGAGGTGGGATGTATGGTAGGTAATTAAGGGGCGGTAGGTAAGTGGTGACTCCCATTTGGAAGAATAAGTGCCTATGATAAGTTTATATTCTTAATTGAATTTCATATTAGACTTCATGTCCCACAGACCCCGTGAAATCCAGTCTCAGATGGTGAAAATCGAATCTTCAATTAATGGAAAGGTGTAAATGTCGCTTAATCTTACAGTTTCTGAGGGAATCTGAAGAGTCATATGCCAAGAACTAAATATCAGCTCTAAGTTCCTCTCTAGCACACTTGTCTCCTTGACGCAAGCTATAGCCTATCGTCCGCAAGGATGCTTCGAACGTCGCATCTTCTCCAATACAAATCCTATATGCAAGCTTCGCATACTGTTCACCAGTCAGCAAACTCACATCGCTTTCAATTGTTTACGCCAGACCACTCTAAGGTCACCAACGTACCTCTACAGCCGAAGCAAAAAGATCTTCTCTGTTCCCTCGATCATAGCAGATTGCTATAAACATCCAGAGATTCATGACCTGTATGTTCATCAATCCCCACTTGTCAATCTTGAGCTTTCGACTGGAGGAAAATTGAGATCAGCTTCGCTGGAAAAGGGGGGGGGAGATTATACCCACGTCCGGCTAGGCCACCCGGTTCTGGGAGAGATTACATAACCGATAGCTTCGAGGACTTTGATAGCCCCGATGGCTGCAGTCTTGGGGTTCGGGTAGGGGGGTCTGAAGAGGAGCTCCAGGTAAGGCACCTGGATATGGAAGACTTCGAATGATAGCAATCAGCAAACCATCTCATGTTGAGCCTATGATTAGAGCGCTTACCGTTTAGTCGTGGTACGTCCTTAGCTGGACAGTTGTAGGTCTCTTGAAGGATTTCCAAATCCGTGACAAAGGACACGTTTTCTTCGGTCGTCATCTTGCTTTCTCTCTTTAAGCTGGTTATAAGCGCCTCTTTTAGCCCTGCTCGTTTTTTCTGAGTCGGGGGCCGTGTATTCTTATAATCTTGGCATATGAGACACTGGCACGTAAATCCCCATTTCTTGGTGGATCTGAGGTCTGGTTCGTCGGAATCTACCGGTGTGTAAGCGAAGCTGAGTTCGGTTCCTGAAATATATTAGTTTCGACCGAGGAAGTAGGATATCCAGGAGGTAGGCTTGCCGGCTGGAAGGTTCGCATTTGCGCGAACGATCATCATGTCGCCTATGGTGGCGTATCTAGATAACAGGTTGATAAGCAGGGTAGCGATCAATTGCGAAAATGAGTTGAAGTATTGTGAAAAAGGAAATCCCATAAGAAAAGGGATTGTTGTTGCTTACCCGCAAGTACCGCAACAGGAATGATTGATGTACGATGTCATGATCCAGAGACCAACCCCCAGTTCGTCAGAGGACCTGCCGGAATCATTTTCTATAATTTTGCCTTTGCTCGACAACTCCGTAGTGAAGCCATTGAATGTGATAATGTTTGATATCAGAAAGCTATTGCATACTCAGTATGTTGCCAAGAACACTTGGGGAAGGAGGCGAACACATACGTATCAATAATCGGTCGACCGTCAACCACAGTGATTGGGTTATTAGGTTTGTATGTTCCAGAGTACAGGTCAGTGAATGCTGGAAGAAGTGACGGATTCTGCACAAGCTTCCTCGATATAGTTCCTATCATATCAACATGACTACCGAGCGTAGCGTGGTCGTTATGGGGGTCGACGAGCACAGCTGGCTGGAATTTCTTGGTAGATGTCTGATTATCATCGGCGGGTTTGATATGCGGATAACAATTCATGAAGGCCTTCTCGACAAGTAATAGCTGTCCCACATTGACCGGCGCAGTGGTGAAGAGACCTCTGCCGGCAGTCTCAGTCTATTAAATAGTCAGCTCGGGACTTTGAAATACACTTAAATCCTCTTTCTACTCCTCAGCAGATATGACTTGCCATGCGTATCTCAATCGTCCCACGAAAATCGGCAAAGTCAAGACCAGTTGGTGCTGCCAGAGCAGCTGCTTGAAGGTCGGTGAATGCATATATTCCTGATCTCTGCTCTTCCAATCGTGCATTGATTTTCGATGAAAGTATACCTGCTTCTGGCGGCAGTGAGAATCTTCGCGCTATCGCTTGCAGAAGGATGTTAGCGTTCTCGTACTTCCCCAGAGCATAATATGCGAAAGCTCCTCGAATTAAGGCTCTCTCCGACCGGTGATCAGGATCCTTGACGAACTCGGTGTCGTCAATGACTGATTCGTACGCCCCAATTTTGAGATAAGCAGCAGCGCGGTTCGTGTGAATGGTAATAACTTCTCCTGCAGCCAAAGGACAGCGTAGTGCTCGTGAGTAGTGCTCGATCGTCTTTTGATACTTCATCGCCTTGAATGATGTATTGCCTTGCCTCTTCCAGTAGTCGCCGATAGTCATTCCGGCTGTTATTGACTTCCAGGGTTCTGGGATACGTTCGTCATCATCAGATAGCATAATAAGATCTGTGGGATGGCTATCAAAAGATCAGTCCAAGATATCATGAAAGCATGCACAACGCCTTGTCTCAAAATGATGTGAATAAACACCATGACGGCGTCAGATTGATCAAGAAACTTACTGAATAGCTATGCAATGGTCATTCCTCTCATCAATCATCCAGAACGGCTCCTTGACCACAAGTACTTGACCCAGCGGCAAAATCTCCACTGCTGGCTGCAAAATCTCCATTTGCTGATAATACAATGCCAACGGCGTCGCGGTTCCTGCTTCGTCAGTCACAACAGCCATGACTATAAGTCTCTGATATGACGTTACATCGTTCTTGACAAGACCGTTATTTGTCATTCCACACATTCTAGGTCGATAAGCAGTAGACGAAACTCGCAGCAAAATATGTGAGCCACGATGATGTGTCTCGACTGTGAAGTCGTTAATGTTGATCTTCTTCAGCTGGTTTAGCGGCATGTCGGATGGTGGGTATGGCGTAGCCATGTAGTAAACGTCCAGGATGTTGCTATGGGTAGAGATGGCTGTCTGCTCGAGCTTCTGGCTAAGCGCTAACTCTTGATGGTATTCATTGAGTTCGTTTGTGAGTTTGAGACTTTTGAGGTAGGCACCATCAGCATCCTGGAGAAGGTAGGTCCGTGAATGGTTCTTACCCTCTTAGTCGTGCACCCGCTCGCTTCTTGTTCTCTTTGAGTCTTTCCTTGTGCTCATCTAAAATTGCAACACACCTAACTGGATCCATCTTGATGTTATGATTCATCAATGTGAAATATATCAAGTTTTGCAAGAAGTGTACGAAAGCTTAACTTTCCTTGAAAATATGGCTGTAGCTTATCAAATTCCGAGTTACAACCAATTAGTGCAAACTAAATGAATCACAAACCTCGTGTATCCATCTCGGAAGCACTATATCTCTAAATCTCCCAAAAGAAATATGTCATATAAATAAAGAAGATTTCATGGGAGTACAAGACCAACCGAAGAGTGAATAAAAGAAAATTTCAAGGTGCTGATACTCTGAAGGGTGTTTGCCAATTCACGGTGGTACTACTCATAATGAATGATGGTAAGAACTGTATGTATGTGCCAGATACTGAATCTCAGGTAAAACCGTAGCCCCAGCAACGAACGGAAAACATATTATTTAGCGCTCACCACACAAACCATCATCGACCATGCAGTACTTATAAAGAGCGTTGTAGTCAGGGTATGACGGCAATGTGACTGAAGTATTGCTCAATCCCTCAGACAGTATCTTAGGTTCATGCGTCACGCAAACAAGCAGCCTGTTTTCAATCCAGCTCAGACCTATCTGTTCATTAAGAGCCACAATTTTGCTATCGACCTATCAAAATCACGCAACGACGAACGCAGTTGCAAAACCAGGACCGACACTTGAAAAGTTCACGCACAATCCAGGACACATATGAGTAAGGCGTGCTTGCAGGAATAAGCACAAGCAGAGCGTAAGCAAACCGCGAGGTAGAATTCGCGTGAATGTGGCAGTGAAATGAATTAGTAGATTCTTATGACAACATATACTAGGCTTTTTGGTGTTAGGTCAGAAACATAGTTCACTAGTTGTATATTGGCCTGAATGCCCAGCAGCTCCCCATGGCTGGGGTCAGCACTTTGACAAGAAGACCATCGACATTAATAGCGCTGCTGTATATAGTATGTGCTCCTGGCAAGCATGCGAGAGCGGGAGTGAGGTACAATCGGCGAGATCGCACTTTTCTCGACGCCTGCATGCATGAGGCATCGAGTGCAACACAACATTGATATAGACTACTTACTTCTATCCAGCTTGCTCCATTCATCGGTTGGAGACCAAAGTAGTGCAAGATTCTTCAAGAACACATCAAGTCAAATCGGAAAAGGAAGATGACAGACGCCAAGCAGACTGTCGAGAGCATCGCACCTTGTGCTGCCAATTGGCATGACCTCGACAAGTCGAGGTAGAACCTACCCTTCCCCACCTCCATCAGATATTCAGTATGAGTAGGGCACTAATATTCCTCCTCCAGCTTCGTAGACCCAGGACATCGGAAAGATGCTGTTTTGTTGATGTTTTGATGTCGGTGGCCCCTGCGCAGTCAATTCTGACAGACCCTGTGAAGTGTTCTATGTTTTATTTGAACCAGCGTGCTTTTGATGCATGGCTCCTTGGAAGGCTTTCTATTCCTTCAACGCCCAGGTGGGTGATTCCTTCAGATCGTCATCGCGGTTTCCAGGCTGAGCGTACAGTCAATTGCGTCGCTTTCAGATATTTCAAATGGACAAGGTCGTTGATTTTTAAGATCATGATTAGTCCTTGGTCACGTGAATAACACGTGTGCCCGAGGTAGACTGAGGGTGGTCTGTCGCAAATCTGAGCTGCTTTAATTTGGCACCTTGGACTGAGAGCCAGGTTGGCCTTGCGGTGGTCCGCCATGCTTGACGAAGATGCTGCGCTGTGTACGGAGTACTGCACGGAACCGAGACCTGATTCTCTTGTTGAAGCTTCTTCAGACTTAAGAATTGTCATGAGCAACACCGAAAGCTGTACCTGGCGTAAGCTGGGCAGCTGGCAATATGATAGGTATAGCTGATATAGGTATGTGCCAACGCAGGGTAGCAGCCAAAATGTATTGATTGGCTGAGATGAGGTACATCAGTACTTTCTCCACCAACCAGTCACTCAAGTTGGGCATTGCTACGCTTCGTATTGGCTGGAAGGAGGTGTTTGCTGGGATATCCGAAGACCACCCACCAGGTCAGATCGGAAGAAGGAGAATAGGTACTTGGATTTCCCCGCTTGAGGTCGCATCCACGGAATCAACAGTCTCTGCCATGAAGATAACATAGCGGCTGCCCCAACGCATAGCGTAAGCATAGGTATTCGTTGGTGAATAGTCTCGGTCTTTGTTGTTGTCGTTTCGTGTGGTGTCGTCGATAACTCTGAAGATTCAAGCTAGAGCTGCTTAGCCGAGATAGGTAGCTCTGATTTGCCCCTCCATCACAGATCAAGTGGTTATTGAGGGCATCTTCCCAAACCATTGGCGTATCAGTAGCGAGCAAGCTTTGCCTACCTAACATGCCGGTTCAGCTTATCACACAATCCATCCATCTCACTTTGTACCAGATTGCTTTGGAGCTCCCACCATCAACATCCCTAGCTACAGGACCTACCTAGCTATACCGATTACGATACACAACAGCTTCTATCGCTATCGCACCCCTATCGTTATCTACCAGCATCCAAGCTTCCCACAATCAATCGCTATCGACGACTCTACCCCGCCAAATAGGTACTGCACAGGTACAGCTGAGCTGAGCTACTCGAATGGTCGGCTCAACCATCGCCATGCCTCCAGCCCGGGCTTCATTGACCTCATCATTCTCCGTATCGGAAGCCAGCAATGAGGTTGTTTGCCCATTACGCAACCAGGATGGATCAAGTTGTCGGAAGCGCTGTCTCGGAGTGAGTAAAATACTCTGCGTACAACTCCTTCAGACCAGATCTTGCAATTTCTTCTGCAGTGCTGGCTCCTGCACCCCTCTCTTTTACAACGATTCAATGTAGTGACAAGCGAGTTGGATGAGTAGGAAAAGAGATATCGTTCCATGCAAGAACACATTCGACGCGCACATCCAGAGCACTATATTTCCAAGCTTCCTGCCACCGAGGAGAGCTTCCAGCTTATGATTAGCACCCCACCCTCTGAACGGCCTCCTACTCTACCTCCAACGAACAACAAAAACCTGGGGCCACAAGGTATGTGCAGTGTACATATACTTGTGCGATTACCTGCTCATGTTTTGCAGGATACGGAAGCGAAAACCATGGCTACTATAGAGAAGGCTCGAGCGCTCCAAACACTCCCAGAAACCTCGACGAGTACCTATCCGCTTCGATGCTGCCAGCAGCTAGCGCCGCAGCAGCACTCACCAGTCTTTCACAACTCCACAATCCGAATTACAAAGGCGAGCTAGATTGGGAATTGGAAGGCGTAAGTGATCTCTCCTACTCTAGCATGAATGAACAATTGACTTTGTTTCAGGACTGGATGTCGGATACTGAGGCTCGCAAGCAAGCCATGAGAAACTCCATTGAGCTGCCTCCGATTCCCAATAATTTCGAGCCTACTAGCGAGCCATACTCTCATCTGAACAGGAGGAGAGAGCTGCTTCCTTCCATACTGCCTGCTTCCCCACCTGGACGATCTTCTACTCTACCTCCAATACAAAAGACTTCTGGTCCAGCCCGACCTCGGAAGCAATCCGTGTCAAAGCATGCGAGGGAGCCACAACATAGACGACAGAAGTCGAAGGGTAATGAAGCTCATCTGAGACGCATGAGCTATGAACGTAAAGCTTTCTCGGCCGAGCCTACAAGCTCTTTGTCTGCAGCTTATGGCAAACGATGGGAAGATTTGATCGATGCTGCGACATCAGCCACCGAAGAAGACGAGGAGCGTACTCCTGTAAGCTTTTCTCCCCTCTTTAACATGTTCCTGTTACTGACATTTCGCAGGTACCACAATCGCCTATCCCAATAAACCGCGCCTCTGTACCTCCATTTTCCGCATCGCACTTCCAAGGCTACCAAGCGTCTCCTCTCCAACAAGCACTCACTCCACCTTCCTATTTTCCTGACGCTCCTGAGCCCTTCCCGTCCGTGGAAAGCGGCGAAAGCGCAGATATCTTCAATATCGGAAACAACGGATTGTCAGATTCATCACCAAGCTTCACATCACAGCAAACCCAAATCTACTGCGCAGCATGTCAAGGCATTTCTTTGCTGAAGGAATCCTATGCATGTACAGAATGCATCTGTGGAATATGCCAAGCATGTGTAGATGTCTTGATGGCCGAGCAGGGTGCCAGGAGGAAGTGTCCAAGATGTGCAATCATTGGAGGTCGATTCAAGCCTTTTCAGTTGGACATCAGATGAAGTCACCCATACTTTATGAAGAAAGGCCTGCAATAATGCGGTGATGACTTGAACCAAAAGCGAGCCTGGCAGGATCCTGGCCGCTTAACACGGCCCAGGTTACTCACCTACCATAGCTGGGGTCTTGACGGGGTCTAACACTCGCATGGAACTCTGCGAACGACGATGGATATACTTAAGACGCCAATATCTTACGACGAGGAGTTTTGGATAGTCAAACATAGATTGGCGTTTGGACATGGCATCCCATTATGAAGGTTATTTACGACGTATTGGGCAGCTCGGGCGAGCTTTGGATACTGGCAACTCATAATTTGGAATACGGCGCACTTTTTACAGCTAGGACAGTTCGGAAAAGTTGGACAATAAATAGGTAGCTAATCTGAATTTAGACCATTTGAAGCTTTTGGATCACTTCCACATATCTATATCACTCTATCAAATAATACCACACGCTAACATCCAACTGTAACCCACCACTACCACTCTTAAGCATCACTCTGAGCCATAATTTTATACAAATAAACTGCTTTGACTAGCAGTAACAATCTTACTACTCTCAAGCACTATCCCCTGCAGCGCCTCCAACACCCCAATCGCCTTGACCAGACTATGATTCAGCGTCCATAATCGGTTATTTGGTGACAATGCATCCCATTGCTTGGGCTTCAAGAGCTGGAATTCTAGAGATTGCTCCTCGTCTTTCTCTTTCGGCTCCGGTCGGTGGCGAAGATGGAGCCGTGTTTGAGGCGTTTGAGGCGTTTGACGGTGAAGATGGAGGGGAGAATGGGTTTTCGGAAAGGGAAGTTTCGTCTTCGTCGTCGATAAGCCACTCGTTTTAGGTAGGGGTGCTTGGGTGGGGTGGGTGGAATGTTTCTTGATGATTATATCTGATGTTATTATCTGCACCGCATTCTCAGCCAACGTCCTCACTTCCCGCGTAGCAACATGCACCGTTTCAACCGATCCCATGCCCAATCCTCCCCCAACGACTCCGCGTCATCGCGCTCCTCCTCTCTCCTCTTGCGCTCCGCGCTCTTCTCGTCGCCGCTTACAAACGCAATCCAGTTCCCGTCGGGGTTCCTTCCATTCGAACATCTCCATCCCGGCCTTGTTTTTCGCCCGCGTGAGCGCGTAGGCCTCGCCGCCGGCAAGCTGTTCTGCTGTTATTTGCTTCTTGCATAGGGCTGTGGAGGAGGACATGGTGATGGGTTGGACCGGATTGGTGTGGTGGTGAATTGGACTGGTGGTTGGTTGAAGACGAAGTTGCAGCTGAAGGACTAGTCGGAGATGCGGTTCAGTTCATCGTTACATGGAAGCTTGATGCTTGGAAATCGGTAATATTTGTAGTCGATGGACTTGATATAATTCGTATAAAATCGATGAGTTTTACTAGTGCCTATTCTTGTTCTGACACAATTGTTTAAAAGCCGCATTAGCAAGGCCGAATACTTGCTTGTTTGTAACCGTTCAAGCTAACGAATGGACGAGACACTTTAGAGCTTGATGTAATGAATGAGGAATCTGCCTGTATATGTCGAATCTTGACGCAAACCAGAGTTAACCGCAAGTGAAAACGAAACGCACGTGATGTACCATGGCTACAAATAGGGGCTTAAGCGAGTACCATAGACAAGATCAGCGAACCCACCTTCGCGAATCCAGCATACGCGTTTGGCTACTTCGTACGTAAATGCAGTGCCGGAGTTGCAGAAATCTAGCGTACATATTTCA
The DNA here is from genome assembly GCA_019669825.1 of Calycina marina. NCBI lineage: Eukaryota > Fungi > Ascomycota > Leotiomycetes > Helotiales > Pezizellaceae > Calycina > Calycina marina. The sequence continues at coordinate 65,075 of MU253760.1, forward strand.
TGGGTGGGAGATATATCATAAGTAATAGGCGATAACAAGCTGCTGTTGCGACAAAGAAAACTAGCTCAGGAAGAACAAATTTCAACCAGCGCCCAAAGCTTCGAATTTTAGTTGTGCATAACAGGTAAAGTTTGTTATACGGTTTTCTCAGATTTGCTCAACATTCCAGTGATCTAGGCTACAGTGAGAGCGGCAGCGGCTCTGCCTTACTGGGAGATTCTCCTCTTTCCTCTGCGCGCGTTCCCTGGACCACTCGCCGTGAGATTCACCAATACATAACGAGCTCTTGTGGTGCAGCGAGGACAATTCTCGCGGGTAAATATTGGATGGCACACGGAATATGGCTCTGCGGTACGGATTTGATCAAACACCATTGGCATCAGTGATCCGAATCTGACCAGAGCGATATATGCCGCGAAAAATGGCTGGCTGAAGGTATGTCTGAACTTCCGGAGAGATGGAGTTTGGGTGATGACAGATGCAGAGTGACACTTACCAAGTGAATGATGTCCTCATTAATGGGATGAAGGTATTGAACATTTTCAACACGTAGGATAATGTATGATAAGTACACGAAGCCGATTCGAGGGCTCTGGACGATGACGAGTTTTTGGAGATGGAGAAGCTAATCGATGAGACTCGTGGTTTGTTTGCATTTAATCTTGATAAGAAGTTTGCTGGCAAGACGTGTGTTATGGATGAGTGGCTATCATATTGTAAGATGATGAGTCTTCTCTAGCTTTCCAAAGTGCTGACTTTTTAGTTGCTTGAGATGTAACGGCCAACATCAGCGGAAGACATTATTGTTTCATTGAGTAGGAGAAGGATGTTGATAATCTCATCGTAGTAAATATAGCTTGGCACTGTCAAAGCAAGCTTCTGTGATGGAATTGACTGGCTAGAAAGGGCTATATTATTTTGCTCCCGTAACTCTTCCAGCATTTCAAAAAATTTCATCACTAACTGATTGTATATTTCTCAGATGCCATGGCTTGATAGATTTCTGGACAAAATCAATTGCTCGAATTGGCTCCAAGCCGACTCGGACTGGCGTCATGTACGCGTTCCGTGTCGTTGCAGAGTACCAACAAGAGCTAGCAGTCAAAGACCAGAAGTCAGGAAGTGCTGGTGTCGAACGTTGCCCAGATAAGTATATCAAACTTAAAGAGATGAACCTTTGACTTGATCAACGATAATCAGATCGTCAACTGTCTTATGCTCAACATCCTGGCTGGAGGTGATACTACCGCTGTTAATATGCGCGCTGTGGTTTACTATCTCTCGGAAACATTTCTGCGTACGACAAGCTAATTGCTGAGATTGATGAAGCTGATCTTCCGCCACCGGCACAATGGAAAGATATTCGGGAGTTCCCATATCTCGACGCCGTTGTGAGGGAAGCCATTCGTATGAACCCTGGAATCGAGATGGTATTAGAACGTGTTATCCCCATTGTGGCTTCAAACTTCCAGACAGACGCTTCATTCCAGGCTGTACTAAAATAGGAATCAATCCAGCCGTCACAAACCAGAGCATCGAAGTTTTTGGTCGTGATGCAGCTCGCTTTAATTCTGACCGTTGGCTCAAGCAAGTGGGTGAAACAGAAAAAACCGACAATGGCTGGTTCCGTAAGATGATGGATGTATCAGACCTCTTCTTTGGTGGAGATAACAGTGTGTATGGGAAAATCCCTGGCGATGTTGGAGATATACAAGCTGTTCGCGACGTTGTATTCCATGCTTGATGTGAGTATATTTGTGCCCATCCTGAAAGATCGTCAATTTGCTTGCAAGCCAAGTGCTGACTACACCGACAGATCAAGCTGGTCGACAACAGTTGTTACTGGAAGTATCATGATGTGTGGTTTGCATCTTAGTGATATCCCAATGGCAATCTCACAAAAATCCAGGAGGTAGGAATCCGCGTAGAATAAATAAGCTGTCAAGACGCATGGAAGCCTGTATGTAGTTGGGTATGCGGCATGAACTGGACACTATCCATCGCTTGTAAGAAGAATTGAGCTACTGTGAGTAAATATAACTTGATCTCAAGAGGGTGATAAGGAGAGCGGATCACGTGGTATTCGGCCGGAATCTTCCTCTTGATTTCATTTGAACGTACATGATTGGTTACTCAGGCCTTCTGGACCTCGGGCAAGAAAGAAGAACGTCAACACTCTAATTGCCACGACTTAGCAAATATAATCACTACAATCAGATTGGTAACCCTACCAAGCCGAAAAAAATACAATTGCGAAGTCCATTCACATACCCCTCCACAATGGCATCTCTACGCACCACCTCGTGGCTACTTGCCAGCTCACGAGCAGTATTTCGCCCTCAAATTGCGAGACGCAGCATGGCGACTGTGACAGGCAATGCCACTGCTACCACACAGATCAAATCAGCGGCGACGGTATCTACGGTCGAGGAGCCAGCACCAGGAAAGGATGCACAGATCAAGACCTTTCAGATCTACCGTTGGAACCCCGACACGCCATCTGAGAAGCCTCACATGCAGAGCTATACATTGGACTTGAACAAGACGGGTCCGATGATGTTGGATGCGCTGATTCGAATTAAGAACGAGGTTGATCCTACGTTGACATTCAGACGGAGTTGTCGCGAGGGTATCTGTGGAAGTTGCGCTATGAACATTGATGGTGTTAATACACTTGCTTGTCTATGTACGTCCCGAGCTCTCGAAGTTCAAACGCTTCCTCTTTCGAGTACGTTTCTAACAATATGTTTTCAGGTCGCATCCCAACAGACACCAACAAGCAATCCAAGATCTACCCACTCCCCCATACCTACGTCGTCAAAGACATCGTCCCGGATCTCACGCACTTCTACAAGCAATACAAATCTGTGAAGCCCTACCTCCAACATGACACACCGGCTCCTAACGGAAAGGAATACCTGCAATCCAAAGAAGAGCGCAAGAAGCTCGATGGCCTCTACGAATGTATTCTCTGTGCCTGCTGCTCAACATCTTGCCCTTCGTACTGGTGGAACAGCGAGGAGTACTTGGGTCCCGCACTGCTGTTGCAGAGTTACCGCTGGATTGCGGATTCGAGAGATGAGAAGAAGGAGGAGCGCAAGGCGGCACTGGATAACTCAATGAGTGTGTATAGATGCCATACGATTTTGAATTGCTCGAGGACTTGTCCGAAGGGGCTGAATCCGGGATTGGCGATTGCGGAGATCAAGAAGGAGTTGGCGCTGTAGATGGGGAGACGAAGGCCTGAAAAGAGATGAAGGAACGGTGCGGATGAAGTGATGGAGATGACTCTAGGAATGGAGCAAGGAGAAGCGTCGAATATGCGACGCTGTGTAGATACTGGTTCATTAGCATTGCGTGTTTCGATTGGTTTATTATAGATATGAGTTCGAGAATACAATTTATCTAAAACTATTTGGAGTGTGCTCATTCCCCGTCCTACAGAAGACATCATTATATTTTTCAATCTACGAAGCATACTGGCTGGGCGAACATGTATTGTCCAGCCAATGCCTTTGATAGAAGTGGATCTCGACGACATACCCATTTTATCTACACCTAATGTTGTCACTCCACTATACTGGGCTGTATATTGTGCAATTAAAGTTTAGAAAATCACACAGGTATAATTATCATCTAATGATATCTATCAACGCCTTTCAATGCTACGCAAGGTATTCCAACTCCACGTTCCTTGCAAATGCTCATTCATCCTCTCGTCTCGTCTTCTAGGTAAATCCCCTATCTGTTTAAAATCCGAAAATGAGAAAGTGCTGGCGCCTTAGCCAAGATCTACCACGAAATCATATATAGCTTCGAAGTATCCTTCCTCTGCTACGCAGGAGTTGTGGTCTCCGGTCGGAAATGCTTTCCAGATTTTTGTCGGTGATTGGGAGAGCTCGTATAATTTGCGCATATGTGCTGGTCTGTTTTCTGTCAGTTTATAGGACTTGATGGGCAGGGGAGAGGGAAATTGGCTTACGGAACGATCTCATCTTGCTGCGCAGAGAGAAAGAGAATTGGTACCTCCGTAATAATCGGTATAACGTTCTCAGACGGCCATATCTGGTGACAGAACATCGCCAGATACTTCGCAGGTGGCATAATCCTGTTCCCCATTAGATTCTCTTCCCATCTTCTCTTCTCTCTCCTGCTCTCCTCAGGAAATACGTACGACGGAATCAACTTCCGAATACTCAGAAACGTATTCTCCAAAATCAACCCAACCAACTTCCTGTCTCTCTGATTCTTCGCGACCAGTTGCGTCGCAACCGCCCCTCCAAGACTCTGCCCATACACAATAATATCATGATCTCGCGTCTCCGCTCTGCTTCTCAAATAGTCATACCCCGCCTGCGCATCCAACATCAGGCCCTCCTGATCCGGCTCCCCGGTGCTCAAGCCATAGCCTCTGTATTCTAGCATAAGGACATTGCAGCCGAGGGAACCGATGAGGCGCTGAGCGATGGGTATGCGATGCCCGATGTTGCCTGCGTTTCCGTGGAACATAAGCACTGTTGTTTTGGCATGCTTTGCCGAGCGTTTGGCGTACGAAGCGCGGATGTAGAAGGCGCAGAGGGTTTCGCGGTCGGGGGTGGGCAGGTAGAGTTCTTCGAAGTCGGTGATGAAGAAGGGACGGTCGGAGGGGCGCATTAAGTTGCTGCGAGCATTGTCGGGGAAGGCTGCTGGGTAGATTATTGCTCTGTGTTCGTCAGTACGTAGGCACCAGGAGGGAGGGGGTGGGAGGAGGTACTTTTGCTTGAAGTAGAGTGTTGCGCTGAGGACAGCGGTGAGAGTCTGCCAGACTGGTAAGTAGGAGGGCATAGGTACGGTAGAGACTACATTGGAAGTAGAAGAGAGAGAAGTAGTACAGAGGAGATCAGAACTGGGACTTTGATATAGCGCGAGCTCGCTATGGAGCTGAGTGCCGCTGTCATCTGCTCGAAATAACTTGCTGAGACCTCTTGTGAAGACATCCTCCGGTGAGTAGACGTGCTGCCTGGGTCTAAAGCAAAGGCATGCGAGGTGTTTGCTTGTCTGAAATTGTTGTAGTCGCGTGGCTCGAATAGGATGGTGATTAGTGTCTCAGAGTTTACAGGGCATCATTCGTCAAGGGGCTTTCTGTTCTGGAAGCAGCCATGGAAGCTTGGATGGTATGAGATGTGTAATTTAGCAGAATAGAATGGCTAGAGGAATCATGCGTTGTGTTGACATAAGCCAATAACGAAATGCTCCGAATAGAGCAGTGGACTATTGAATGTTGCTCAGGTTATATAACTAGCGTCGCCATGCTTGCAGTGCTTAACAGAGGTGAATAATGAATCTTTACTTGAAATTGCCTTCCAGACTCATGAGCCACCAAGTTGGTTGCTTGAAATGAATGGCGATATGCCACTGATATTCGTACTTCATGATCTACAATCCGATATCGTGAGGGCTTACTATACCATGCTGAATCTCGATATATTTGTCGGCTGATGTGGCTGGCAAAGTCGAACTCTGGCCTTCACGTCGGTGCCAGCTGTAATTGCCAGCCAGTCTCTCAGAGACTGGTGGAGGATAGCTGAGCCTGTTTACTTCTGCTGAGGGACTGCAGACAGTATCTAGGGGGCCTCCAGGCTTGGAGCTCTCGCATCGACAACTTTTCGCACCTTCACGCTAGTGAACTACACCCTTTTCACTGTTCAGCAGTATCTGCCACGTTGTTCGCAGCTCTATAAACACTCTGTGTACGGTAGTAGTGCTTAGACTCGACATATACAGCAATTTGAACGATTCCGCCTCCGAACCAGACGTTTCACCTAACTCTTGGGATTGCACAACCACGACTACGAATATACAGCAGGAAGATACAGCGGATATCGATTTAATAGCAACATCTCATGCAATTCCTTACGGTTCTGCAGATGTGGATCCCTAAACTGTTCTCTGTAATAGAGATGATGAGGTACTTCACTGCCCCTTCGGATCCATTCGGCATTATCAATACGGCCATCACTGTACAATACTCTCTAGTCTATAAATTTGCACCTGTAGCTCGTCGGATACGAAGGTTCCCTTTTGCTGAGCTTCTGGTGGTCCCTCTCACCTGTTGCGATGCTGACGCCTGGTTACATATTTGAACTGAACTACAACCTTTCGTCTCGGCAATTCAGTTACAATACGTTCTGGCAGAAATCCGATATTAAACCTGAGGCGCTGAAAGATGTAGATGTGAGGAGGACATATTGGTTCTCAACAATTCGTTGTCCCGGCACTGAACTAAGAGACATTTTAGCTCCGCCCTTCGGTCGTGTGCTTCGATACCTGGGTCACTGCTCTGTTTCGTACCAGCTAGGTCTTGATACAGTTTTCCTACGAGACGGCAAACTCGAAGCCAGAGTTCACCTGGTTGTCAGTACGTAAACGGATTAATATGCGTGCTTTAAGTATTAGAGCAATGTATATTTGTGAAGGGTACACCTTGTGGTGGAATGGATTAGGAGGGAAACAGAATATACAACCTGAGGGATAGGTATTTTGCCTCATGGGGCAAGAAGGCCTACAGTGTTACATAGCTCTATGCCGATACAACATTCAAATGGATCAACAACAATCGCCTGATGTGATATGGGCGTAGACTAAGTTACACCTGATGGTTTTGGTGGTAATTTGAATTTCCCAGACTTGTGTTGAGCGCTTGATAAACTCCCCTCTTTGATCACAAGCGAATTTTTCCAAAACAAACCCCAACCCAATCCTTCCACGGCGGTGCAACGAGCGACCAAACAGAATTCGCTGATCTCATGCATCACTGAGAACATCTGCAGCCATACAGATACTACAAAAAGCCCCCAGCGCCAGCCCTGGACAAAAATAAACAGAGAAACAATACCCCGGCATTGCAACTACGTACTTCCAAAACACCTTACACCCTTCCAACACCCCCTTAAACAAGCGTGTAGAGTTGTCTATCACAATATCTACGAGCTTACAGATTGTGTGCTACAATCAATTACAAATTCAAGTAGCATTGGAGGCGCACAAACCAAACTCACGAAAACAAACTCTTCACGGTTTGCGCCAAAACAATTTACTGCATTGCGCCGGTATAACGAACGAAAGAAGCGCATAAGGACGAACGCGCAAGCATGGTCTCCTTTCAATGCGAATCGTGCGGTGATGTGCAAACGAAGAAAAAGCTGGACGCCCACAGGAATCAATGTCGCGGAGCGTCTTTCTCCTGCTTAGACTGCATGGTACACTTCCAAGGAACCGAATATCGCAATCACACAGCAAGTCCCCCTACTTCCGCGCCCTTCTCCCCACTGACTTCTTTGCAGAGCTGCATTAGTGAAGCACAGAAATACCAGGGAGCCCTTTACCGACCGGAGAAACAGAAGAAACAGAACAATCAGAAAGCTGTCGTCCCCCATAAAGCATACGTCGAAGACGTTGTGGAGGAAGACCATCATAATTCGCATATCACTATAGTAGAGCCACCACCTGAAGCACCCAGTCCTCCGTCTGCGGCACCAGGGTTCAAGATGAATCAGGCTCCAATCAATGTCTTTGATTTCTTGGATAATAGCGAGACGCCCAATGCGTCTATGCTTGAGTTGCCGGCGCCAGAGCCAATGAACCTGAATGAGGATGCATTAAAGGAAAACAGTGACCGGGAGTTGGTCCGTGTGCGATTCTCGGAGAAGAATGAGAGCATCTCCGATCTGGTTGAGTATGGAAATGGTCCGGTACCAGCTGTGCAGACACCTGCACCGAAGCAAGATAGACAGCGAAAGAAGGAACGTGACGACAAGCGAGAAGAGAAGAAGGATAAGAAGAGGAAGAGACTGCATGTCGAGACTCAAGATCTATCATTGCGACCAGACGATGAGATGACTGATGCACCACCAATTTTACACTCTGGACTTACAGGCGGACTTGGCCGTCTACTTTCTCGGCCATCAGTCTTTCCACCATCCCCCGACTACTCTGGAGGCGATCACGAAGCATCCCCCGGCAGTCCACTGAAGAAGACCAAGCATTCCAAGCGAGGACGCAGCCGAGTCGATACTATTAGCAACAACATCATGTCCATGATCACCACCGGCAACTCATCACGAGATCACTCACACGACTCACAAGATCGACCAAGACGCAAGCACCGTCGACACCGTGAGCACTCTTCCGAGCATACATCACGGAGGATGATCGAGTACAAGCCTATGGGCGGTGAAGTTGTATCTGAAGACTCTCAGAACCAGATGGTCGTCTTTCAGCCACGAGCAGAGATGTTGCTTGGATATATCAACAAGGGCCCAGAGAGTGAGCGCGGTCTAAGCATGAACAAGGCCTTGAAGCGATATCACCGGGAGAGAAATATTGCGAGCATTGGTCTGACGAGGGCGGAGGAAGAGAAGGAGTTGTGGAGGACTTTGAGGATGAAGCGGAATGAACGCGGAGAGATTGTTCTGTTCTGCGAGGCATGATACTAAATAAGTTATTTGCTCGAGGAAGCACTCTTGGCGTTTTTGCATGGAGCATTCACTTTCTATTTTGTGCTCCGGCTGGACCCTGGAGTAGTGTCATGCTAATTGATGTTTGTTCTGCTGTATAGATCTTCAATCGTTAATTCCAGCCTTGTACATTGCCAAGAATGACGATGAACTCATCTCAGTCTCACTTGCTTCTCAGTTTGCTCTTATTTTCTAATTCAATTATTCCAGAGTCAAACCTCCCCAAATATACAGCAATACAGCCTGCAATCTCAAGGAAAATAAATCCATTAAACTGTGCATACAAGAAAAGAGTCATACTGACTCACAGCCCAAAGAGGAAAGGTCTCTCTCGCTTGTTCGGAGAAACATCCAGAACTCAGCCTTGTTGAATTGTCGATATACTGAGGAATTGCCTCCGAGGTTTAAACCCCGCTGTACTTTTCCTTTTACTTTACAAAGTCGATATATACTTAGAGCGCACTGTTCTTACTTCATTTGAGCATTTTGTTTGTACAACTGCCAAAGAGGCAATCTCAAAAGATACACCAAGGACTACGATTTCAACCACAACCATACCGTCAATTGCAAGACAGGTAAATTTGCCTCCCTTAGTTTGATATGAATTGAGTGCCAATCTGCGGAAAATTTTGGACAGAAAGCAACCTGAGGAGATCTGGACTAACAACTACAGCGGACCAACAAGACCACCAGTACAGCATAATGTCAACAGCTGAGCGGCCAGCCGCAGCTCCTGCTGGAGGAAATAGACCTCCTAGACATAGGCGAGCACCAAGACGGGGGGGCAGAGGAGGCGCTACAGAGAATATCAGAGTCGAGCCAGCTGCTGCACCAAGCTCGGAAGCCTCGTTGCAACTCAGAATAGCTCCCACAAATAGTGTGCCTACTGGGAAATCAGCACGTCCAAGAGGCGGACGGCGTGGTGGCCGAGGCGAAGGTTTTCAAGGGAATGGAAGACGTGAGTACTGCCTTCAGTAATTGGAAAAACTGGGAGAAGCAGTATTCTGACTCTGCAAATAGGAGGAGGGGCACAACCCATGGTCAATGGCTCAAGAGTGTTCGGAGGACAACTCACAACTACACCCTCAGCGCCCTCATCAGTAGCAAGATCAGTTGTCGGCTCACTGGCACCAGATGCGCCTGAATTTGTGCCAGGACGGCCAGTGGCAGCTCGACCACGACCGCAGCAACCCCGCGCGAGACGAATGTCAAAGTCGCAAGCTCCAGACATAGCTACGAGAACACACGAGGATATCACGAATGGCCACTACGAATGTGTTATATGTACGAATGAAGTGCTGCCGAAATCAAAGGTCTGGTCATGCAAGACGTGCTGGTCGGTACTACATCTATCGTGTGTGAAGAGATGGTCGAAGAACGAGGTCTCGACGCATCAGCAGCGAGCTGTGGAGAACGGAGAACTGCCGCCACCGAGGCAATGGAGATGTCCAGGGTGCAATCTGCCAAAAGAGCAAGTCCCGGAGCATTACACGTGTTGGTGCGCGAAAGAGCAGGATCCGCGACCAATCCCAGGACTCCCTCATTCGTGTGGTCAGAGTTGCTCGAAGAGCAGACCTGGTTGTCCGCATCCTTGTACGAGTGTTTGTCATGCTGGACCTTGCCCACCGTGTGCGTATATGGGACCATCGCTGCCTTGTTTTTGTGGAAAGGAGACGTCGAGTAGACGATGCGTTGATACGAATTATGACAGCGGATGGAATTGTGGACAGATTTGCGGCGATTTACTCCCTTGTGGTAAGCATACTTGTCCAAAGACATGCCATGAGGGTCTTTGCAATAGCTGTGAGGTCATGATTGAATCACGGTGCTGTTGTGGTCGAGCCCAACAGTCAATACCTTGTTCAGAACGCGAAGAGGAGTTGGAGAGCGAGCTGGAAGGAGATGCGTGGGTTGGATCATTCGATTGCGGTAATTCGGAAACGAGAAAGTACGATTGTGGCGAACATTTTTACGACACGACTTGCAAGCCCCAGCACTCAGAACTTTTGCATTGTCCAGACTCCCCAGATGTTGTCAACAACTGCCCGTGTGGCAAGACACTACTGTCCGCGCTTTTACCAGAATCACGAACCACTTGCTCGACTCCAATACCGCACTGCGAGGAAAAATGCCAGAAGGAGCTAGCATGCGGCCACTCTTGTCCTCAAACATGTCATCAAGGCGAGTGCAGACCATGCTTTGAGAAGAGTCAGGTCCCATGCCGTTGTGGAAGAACTACTCACATGACTATGTGCCACCAAGGCAAAATCGAGCCGCCTTCTTGTATGCGTGTGTGTCAATCAAATCTGAATTGCGGACGACACAACTGCGGCGAGCGCTGTTGTCCAGGAGAAAAGAAAGCTAGTGAGCGGCAGGCTTCGAAGCGAAAACATCGTGCTTTGAATGCTCCTGCTGTCGAGGAGAATGTTGAGGCTGAGCATATTTGCTTAAGAGTTTGCGGACGGCCGCTAAAGTGTGGCAATCATGCTTGTGCTGGTGAGTGGAAGATGTTACCCAATCCTATCATCCAACATAATAATTTGGCATTCCAGATTTGTGTCACAAAGGACCATGCCGAAGCTGTCTCGAAGCCATCTTCGAAGACATCAGCTGTGCCTGTGGACGAACGGTTCTCCAACCCCCACAACCATGTGGCAGTCAACCGCCACCATGCCATTTCCACTGTACTCGACCAAATACATGTCAACATCCTCCAATCAAGCATCAGTGCCATCCTGATTCTGTTTCTTGTCCAAAGTGCTCATATCTTGTCGAGAAGCCATGTGTTTGCGGTAAGCGAACTTTCAAGAATCAGCCGTGTTGGTTCTCTGAGGTCCGCTGTGGATTACCTTGTGGGAAGAAACTGAAGTGTGGAACTCACTTCTGTCAACTTCAATGTCATCGACCTGGACAGTGTGAAGATGCTACATCACAGTGCGCTCAGTCATGTGGAAGGAAGAGACAGTCGTGCGAACACACATGCACTGATAAGTGCCATGCTCCATACCCTTGCAAAGAGACCACTCCTTGCACGGCCAAGACATTCATCACCTGCGAATGCCAGCATCAGAAGAAGGTAGTCCAATGTCTCGCCTCCAGGAGTGGCGAAGGTAACACGAAGAAGACGCTAGAGTGTAACGACGAATGCCTGAAGCTACAGCGAAACGCCAAGCTCGCGGCAGCTTTGAACATCGATCCTACAACGCATCTCGACGACCATAACCCATACTCAACAGAGACTTTGGATTTATTCAAAGCAAGCATAAAGTTCGGTCAGACATATGAGCGAGAGTTCCGAGTCTTCGCTGCAGATATAAAGGAGAAACGACTACGATTCAAGCCTATGCAAGCCAGCCAACGAGCTTTCATCCACTCTCTCGCAGAAGACTACGGCTTAGACTCGGAAAGTCAAGACCCTGAACCACATCGACATGTCAGTATTTTCAAGACACCTAGATTCGTCTCCGCGCCCATGAAGACCCTCGGACAATGTGTCAAGATCATCAAGCCTGTTCCGGAGCCTACACTGGCATCTATGGTAAGCTATCCACAATACTCAGACCATTAGATCAGAAACTAATAAAGCATACAGAGTCTAGTCACAACCGCAGAACCCTACAACGCCCTGCTCCTGTCCAACCCCCGCTTCGGCCTCACAATCGACGAACTAGCCCACTCACTCTCACCACATCTCAGCAAAACTAAACCAGAAATATCATTCCTCCCATCCGGCGACGTGGTCGTCAAAATCGCACCATCCTCACTCTCATGGCACACTCCTTCTCCACTGCCAGGTCTAAAGATCTCCATCGCGAAGAAAGTCGAAGATCTCGAGTTAGCGTCAGCAACTTCTCTGTGTGCGGTAGATGTGAGCTTTAATGTTGTGAGGAGAGAGGATACGAGCTTCGGCGGTGGCTGGAGCCAAGTTGCAAAGGGTGGTCTAGGTGGACGTGCGACGCTCACTGCGGCAGTGGGTAAGACTAGCAGTTTTACGGTGTTGGGTAAGGGGTTAGCAAAGAAGGAGAAGAAAGAGCCTGCAGAAGAGGCGGTCGATGATTGGGAGAGGGAGGTCGAGGGGTGGGATCAGTGAGCTCGCTGGTTTGCTGCAGATTTCTTCATAACATGAAGACGTTATGTAGTGAAAATTAACGAGCTTAGCAGCTTTTCGGGTTCCGTTCTTTATCTTTTTGCATGGGATCGTAAGGTGGGAACTCACGCCCAGAGACTTCGAAGTGAGAGCCAATCTACAGTAGGCATCCATCTACCATTTGGTCAAATCATTCGACTAGTGTTGGTACCTGCATCATCTGGCTTTCTTGCGCACATAGCAGTTTTGTATCTACTCGTCCGCTTGAGTCTTTTCTCTTTCCGGAACTTGTATCGCGGAATCGTTAGGGAGGCTCCTCGCTTGCCTTTGTTGTGATATCAAAACTGGGAGGCTTGTGGGATTTCTCTATATTCCGTATATCGTTGTGTGTAAGGGGGGTGATGTTAGATCGTGCCTGTGTATAAGGTGTGGATTCAATATACGTGTGCAAGTTGCTCCATTAGCTTGCAGATCCGGTGAGTTTTTTTTCATGTATCGAATGTCTAGCTTCAGGGTGGGTTAAATGGGCGAGGAATATATGGTGCATGTTTGTGTTGTTACAGCTTTTCGGTTTATGATCGTCCTTGAGGAACATCGGTGAGCTCTCTTAGTTTTCAGAGTCGGCTCGAGAGCATGCGTGCAAGGGGTACTGCTTACTCTTAAAAATCTTGAGTAGATATGATCATTCCGCGCACCATGGAAATGAGCGTAGCTTGAATGTTGAGTGATGCTTAGCTGCGCCGAGTAGCTCAATGTTGTGAATCGAAAGCGAAGTGGCTTTGAGCCACCATTCGTTCTCTTGCATTGTGCCGTGGAAGTAGCCCTTCTTTTCCCATCGTTTCCGCCAAAAATGGAAAAGAACGAACGGTGTTTTCAGCTCTGCCCGTCGCTAAAGATAAGTTTTTAATTTATTTTCTTCCTCCAGCGGCTGATATCGGAGCTTCGACGTTGTTTATTTGCCTATATGTTTTGGCGGCAGGGTGGAAATAGATGGAAGGGTATTTTTCATTGCGAAACTGTCAAAGCATTGTACTTGGTAGGTCTCGCCCATGATACTCTATGAAAGGCCACACAGCCCACACTGTACTTTAGTAACCTCACCTCTGTGAACTGAAGTCCAATCTGCGACCTTGAGTTTTCGTGCAACTAGTTCTTGTATGTAGACCATTTCTATTCTATCGCTCCCATACCTCCACATTATCTTCAATTCCTACCTTACCTGAGTAATCTGAAGGTGCTTCCATTCTCTGCGCAATTTGTAGAAGTGGAAGGATGGAAGTAGTCACACGCTGTATGGAAGCGAGCCAACTTATTTGTGGAATGCCTCAAGAGGTGGTTGCGCTTTGCAGGTGAAAGAAATTGATTGCCAAGTTCCTGTAACCTGGTGAATGAACAAGACAACAGTGCCAGGCTAGCCTTGGTACTTGTAGTGAGTCAAAAAGAGAAGTTAAGACAGCTTAAACTCGACATTGTTACCATTCACGCCACGCCACCAAAATCACTAGAGCACATACTATCTTCGCTGCATTGTACCATCCAGCATTTTTCGTCAACGGCATCGATAAAATGAATACCACGAAGGGAACTTGCATTGCAGAGTACGTTCAGTGTCACACGCTCCCCTTCAAGCCACCCACTCCACTTATGCTAACATACGGTCCTAGCAACCTTGGAAAGGAGACGGTCACGCTATAAGATGGATCTAACAAGAAAAAGTACACCGTTCAACGTTCACCGTCGACGCATCTGTGAGGTCTCAGACTAACTCGGCAAAACTTTCGCAAAGGGCTACTTTGAGGAAGGTGAAGAGGTTGTTATTTGCCTTAAAGACGTCAAGCAAGACATCAGAGGCCGTTGCTCTCTTCGTCCACTGGCTATACTGCCCGTGGGTCCCCGAGTTGACCGTTGGAGATTCAGACAAATTTCATGTCTCTATCCTGCTTGACCTGGCTTTCTTAGCGATCAAAATCTGCCAAGAGAAAGTCCTCGATGATACTGTGCGCACGATCACAACTGTATCTCTACATACCGATGACAATACCCACTCCGACATGCTTGCTCGGGTATGGGATAGCACAGCGGAGGGGCCATCAAAAGTCCGCCAACGATATATCGGGATACCTGTCTATAAGCATGATTCAAAGTGGAGAAAGGCTAAAGGTTTAACGGTTCTAACGGTGGTGACGGACGTAATGTGCCATCTCTTTGCGAAAGGGGCCATCAGCAATTAAGCGAAGTTTTCCAGCGCCATGCAAGTAGCCTCTGCGAGTTCTTTGGGGCAAGGGGCTCCCTGAACCACGTAAAGAAGGTGCAATGGATCCATGGGTCTCTTCAAAGTAGATCTCCCGTAGATCTGTAATCGATGCGCTGATGCGACTTTGAAGGAAAAGTACACGGATATGTGGCATGGTGACCCGTCCAACGGATTCGTTAAACTCACAGAGTGATTTCGCTATTCAAATGACTGTAGCCGCACTTGCGATCGGATGGAATAAAGCATCATCATACCTAAATACATCACTACTGCCTCTTTTGGCCAGTTTCTTACAGTAACTTGCACCAACATCCTCATATAGTGATGTGGCTGTCAAAGTCTACCACACAGGTGACTAAGTTGCTCAGAAATCGTCTCTGTATCTTTCAACTGTACGATTTTACATGGCTTCTCCTACATAAATGACCAGATCTTTGAATTTTAATGTGCCCTGCCACTAACATCTCATATGGCGAGATGATACGGCATCCGCTTCGGATCCAAACTCCTCCAAATAAACGGCGCACCCTGACAGAGTCCTTCCTCATCGAACCTTTTCTCCGCAACCACTTTACTCGTCGCAATCATCTCGTCCCTAAGCTTCCACTCACAATGTTCATCTCCGAATTCATATTTGCGGGCATAGTCGTCTCCGACCACATATGCGTCATGTCTCTTTGGCTGTTATAAAAGACTGTTTCTGACTGAGATAGCTTTTAGATGACCTGCGGAGGAGCCTTCGTGGAGCAATACGTGGTTACATCAAGGTCAATTCCAGATATCGGCAAGATGCCAAAGTTTCTGATTGCGGTTAGTGTAGGCATGAATGACTGTACCGGAGAGATCGAATCAGAGATGGTTGTATATGCTAGCTGTAGATGCCACAGTTAGCGTTGTAATTGCTTGATTAAACCAGCTCTGCTGCTTGTGCGGAGTCTTCTCGGCCATTGATTCAAAATCCGCAGTGGCTGTGAACTCCGTCGCCGACAGGCGATACTCTCCGTCAAACTCATGTAATCATCCTAATCGCAAGCCTCTGTGGAGCTTGACAGATTTGTCAGTTGCATTCTTGACTAGAACCTTATTCGTATGAGAATTGGTCGCCATAGAGTAGCATGAAACATGATCCATCTCATCAAGCTCAAAAAAGTAGTCTCTCTCCTGCTGTGGCAACTTTACGACGTCTACCCAGCTGACCTGATCCGGGGGTATGGTTATAGACTGCTTGAGGTGAACAGGCCTATTCTGATTCGATAATCCAGGTCTATAATGGAAAGTCAGTCGTTGAGGCTATCACACCACAAGAACCTATGAGAGCTGACTTCGTTGATAGCATAAGGTCGATATTTTCGGGCACCAAGATATCTGTACCGATAAGTACATTAGCTTTCAATCCTTCAACAATGTGAAGCTCCTTCTTGATGATCGCAATGCATGGTTTCTTGGTTACAACGTCTGTTCTTGGGAACCTAATATCCGCGATGATACACCCCTCGGTGCTATGCGTGTTATTCACGATCCTAGCAGCCTTCAATGGTTGAGCCATAGTACCGCCCTCATCGACAGGACCTAATCTTTGAAGGCACTCTCTGTTAATAAGAGAGACGTTACATCCTGAATCTAAACAGTCAGTCTCAATAGGACCATCCTTCCGTAGTCCAAACTGAAGCTTCAGACAGTAGTATCCGCGGTGGGCCAATCTGGCTCCTATTCCGAGTGGTGGAGTTGCAAAAACCCTTCCCTCTAGTTCACCAACTACCTTTGGTGTTGATGCCAGGTTGAGCATGGAGCGGAGCCGTATGCTTAGGTACTTCTTGTCGAACGTGTTGGAAAGGCTTATTTCGTGATGGGATGGTTCTCCCCGACGCTTACATTCATGGAACACTTTAGTCTCAGGTGCTGAAGTTACTGTGTGTGAGGCCAGACCTCGATGACTCAAAGGTAAGGGTTCAGTACTAAACTATAACACGTACATAAGGAGGAAGCACAAGTATCGACTCTTACTCCTTATATAGGCAAGAAGAGTCTTAGAATCTTCTGTACGTGGCAAAAAACAAGTAGGAAAATATAGAGCTTTCTCGAAGCGAGGGCACATGATTAACCCGAGTCCTAACATAGGATTCTAGCCCTCAGCTCGTTGCCTCATTGCATACATACGTCCCCCAGACCTCAAAAATAACTTTCCCAAATATCTGCACGAGCAGGCGCCTATGATAGAATCGAAAGTAAAACAAACAAAAAGTCATATCTTTTCCGCTTCAAATCGCTAAATCAAAACAAACCAAAAGGTATGCCCCCTTAAACGCCACATCGCTTTGTCGTTAAAGCTTCGTAAACACCTTAGGATCCCATGAAATATGGTACGGTTCCTTTGTAAAAACTCCGCCATGTTCCCACCCGATACTCCCCTCACAAAAAACGCCAATAATACATCTGCGAGAACCCTAGTCTGTCGCCAAGCGAGCAAAATGCTTGCTCCAGATCCATCCAACCTCGTTAGCAGAGTCGTCCTGGTTCTTCGCAAGCCACAGCTCGCCTTTCTCTCCAATGACATCGAATATCTGTACACCGATTAGCTTGAATCAGATACAGCAGAGACGAGAGAAAAACGTACTTCACCAGCTTGATACGTTAAATAGGGGTATCCGGCTTCTTGCTTGGTTGAGCTGATGTTGAACTCGAAAAGACTCGCGGCCAGATAGAGGATGTTGTAGCCAGCGTGCGGGTGGCGATCACGAGATGAAGCACGTGAAGAACGCATGCCATCAACTGGAACATCTGACAAAGGCATCGCCGAATGAAACAGCCCGGAGAATGGTCTGACAGCCGATTGGAATGGCCCGTCAACATGGTAGCCAGAATTATGTGTCGAGCCCGATTCACGACGGTTCTGAGCAGTATAGTCGTTGCTAGCGCGCGGCATGGCACCACTATCTGACGTGGAGCTTCGTCCTGTACTTGGTCTGGCGAGGTTGCTATCGTACGAGTCTTGAGGACGATTGGCATCGCCAGAAGATACTTCCGGTGTTGCTGGGGAGCCAGATCCATTGCGAGAATGTCTCTTTGCAAGTGATTGGGTAGGCAATGCAGACAGAGGGTTATTGGGGGTGGAGGCGACCAAGGGTGAGAAAGTGAACTGTCCGCTATCCCGATTTGCAAAGTTCGGAGTTGGTAGGCTAGGTGATCTATCACTGTTGATGGACAGTCCACGGGAACGGCTCGAAAGGTTCGATGGACGGCTCTTGCTCTCTCCCGTTGTGGATTGTGAAACGCGATTTTTCGACGCGGTATCAAGGAAGGTCCCGTGAAGCATAGCTAGATCATGGGCCTTGGCTTCGGCGAATGTGTACTCACGTTGGAACGCATCGAGAATATCCTCCAGAGACCTCGGAACGTCTTTCGCCTCGAAGACAACCTGTACTTTCTCCTCCCAGACCTGATAAAACCTTACCTGGAGGTGATGGAATTGTGTAATGCACATCTTGCAGATTTTCTTAGTCATCTTGGAGAGTTTCGGCAGATCCAGTTTGAGAGTCTCATTCAATGCGTTGTACTCGAGCACGAGTTGCATAAACTTGCTATCACCCCTTTTCCCTGCGGCTTTGAGTAGCACGGACTTTTCGTAGTCAAAACGTCGTTTTGCGCGCTTCTTCATTGTGGCCTGTGGAGGCCCATAGAGTTCAATCAGCCTTTCGAGAGGTTCGACAAACGTTCTGCGCACAGCGGAAATCTACGGTCCGTAAGTATACGTCACTTCAACATCTTGGGGCGTACTCACATGATCATTCAGAGCGATGGTCCCCATGTCTCGCATATGCATATTGAATCGCACCCACTTGCTCTCAATCTCAGGAGATGAACTGGGGCTGAGCCGCATGACTAGCTCCATTGCTGACAGAAACCGTAAGAATTCATTGACGTTATTGGCAGTAGTTCGAGTATAGAATTCGACGTCGCGAAGGATGACCTGTAGCTGCAAATACTCGTTGGTGTATAGCTCGTGCGCCTTGGTATACTCTGGATCCTCATCGGGCCGCTTTCCAAAGGACTGCATCTTGTCTGCGCGCGCAAAGCCGAATCTTTTTGCAAGGCCCGTCCGGACTTCTGATTCTTTACGTGGGCGAACGCGAACGATCTTGTCAACCAGATCAATTCGTGCCTTGGTCTCATTAATGGTGGTAAGAAGAGTTGTCAGACGATCCCTCGCTAGATGAAGAAGTCGCAGATCATGATGATATTCTGGCGTGTGCTTGATGAGTTCGTTTAACAAAAGACTGTATCTCGTGATTCGCTGGAGCGGCTTCACCAGTAACGCGTCGAGATCCCACGCCGTAGTCAAATCCTTGGCAACCCAGTTGCATTCGTCCAGCCACACCTTCACTCCTGCATCTGCTTGAAGAGCCGTCAAACGAGAACTCGCCAGTTCTTGGGTTTTGAGAAATTCAGTATAAACAGCTTGCATACGATCCAAATGATTCCAGAAAACAGACCCAACGAAGGTTAACGCATCCTTTTCCGTGTCCGTCTGCTCAGTCGAGGTCGCGGCTACAGAAAGTCGATCCACCCCTGCAGATTGTAGATCCTTGGAGGAGACCGCCTTGCCGGCCTTGCTCTGCCCTCTTTTGTTGGGTCTCGTTGGAGAATAGATGCCCACAGCAGCATGTTTTAGACACTCAAGGAACTCAGTGTTGAAATTGATTAACTCCTTAGTGTTCCGGAAGATGCTCTTGATATCGTTGCCGCCGAGATTCGTACAGGCCTCGGCCGTGCCTTTATAGATCTCCTCGACAACATTCATGTCCCTCACATAACTGGATTCAGTATCGATCAATTCCTGGATAACATGCCGCCTGGTTCTGAGTTGTTTCGCCAAAGCTTCAGCAGCCAGTCTCTCCTCCTCCGTTACAGATTCGTGGACAGCCTCGGTCGACCGGCCTGCATTGGTATCTTCGAGGGAGATCTGCGCGCTTGATCTCGGAGTGGTAGTTAGAGAATGGTGCAAAGAGTACAACTCATCGCTATTTCGCCTGGAATCCGCTTGCCGACTCGCACCATTGAGACTCGACTGGTACACGCTGGAGGGAGGTCGTCCATTGTTGAAGTTTGATAGAGGTGGATATCGAGCCGTTTGAGGCCGGCTAATCTCTTGGGATTCTGATGGAGGCGGAGGTGGAGCGTAATCCGGCCAGTTTGTCAGATTACTAGCCGACTTGCTCAAAGCAGCTGGTGATGATTCGGGAAATACGATTGCAAACTCCTCTCCAATCGTGACAGGGGGTAACCGGTGCTGTTCCCGGTTTGTAGAGAAGCTTGTGCTTGCCTCAGTCATGGGAATCGACTGCGTGCTGTCCAAGTTGAGAATTGGCGAAACTGGAGGACGCGATAAGTATCGCTCACCATTGTCTACAGAACAATCTGTCCATGTCGATTGATGGCTATTTCTGGGTTGGTAATCTGGCCGGGAGTCTTGTTGAAGCGTGTTTCCATTGCTGTAGCTTTCTCGTCTACTCGCACTCGGAGCGCCATATCCATCTGAGCTTTCGTAGCCCATGTCAGTTGCAGAAGCACTGAGGTGTTCACGGACGTTCTTCGAGCCTGATGACTCTGAGGCCAGAGGTGTATGCTCTGAGAGCGGGAATGTTTCAGATTCTGGGGTTCTAGGATCAGTTTGTCGGTTGTGCAACAATTTATCCTTGACGTTAGAGGTTTCTTGCGAGTTCGCAGGCTGGAAAATCTGTGTAACTTGAACGATTGTTGATCCTGGTTCAGTTGCCAGTTTAGGATGCGCGCCGTTGCTCGTAGAATGTGAAAGGTATGAAGCTGAAGCATATTCAGAATCACGTTTGAAAGCGCCTGGGGGAGATGAGTCCTTATAATAGGCATCATTGGTGGGCGTAGATTCTTGCATCGCTTCCTCGGCAGGGTAATCATCAAGCATCATCTGGATAGTTCCATCCTCTATTCTCACAGAGTTTCGCACCCCGTGGGATGCCTGTTCGGGGCTCAACATATCCCATTCAATGACCTGGGTAGACAGTGATTTTTCGTTGAAGCGCATTGTCGCGGGCTCAGTTTGTGGTTCATTGTCGAAGTCTGTGGTGCCTGTCACGTTCGATATAGCAGAAGCAGGAGCTTCATCATCGTCCACGAAACTGCCTGGTATACCTAAGGTAGGAGAGTCCAAATCCGTTGTACTGCCAATGCCATCAGTGTCAACTGGTGGGATACGCTGAGGGAATGACGTTGAGATCGTCAAACCAGGTACTGTATCCGGAGGTGGATCCTCGGGCATTGTTGACTCTGGCTTCAATTCAGCCTCTCGTGCTTCTCTCTCCACTCTTTCACGTTCCCTCAGTCTCTCTAAATTTGCTGCCCTAACCTGCTCTTGTGCCATAGTACTCAGAGTTTCCGTGTGTGCTCGTTGGATTGTTGTGCGTTTCGTGGCCCAGTCCACAGGCCTGTCGTCAACGTTTCTTTCCCTCTCCGACTCTCTGTCCTTTTTGTGATTCCGTACCACTTTCATGCCGGGGCGAGTATCATAGGGAGACCCTGCTCTCTCTGTAGCCCTCAGACGTGAGCTAGCAGTCGCTGCAGATGACACTGGTTGTCGTGGCCGTGAGCTTCTGAGGGGAGGCGAGGTCTTGAGAGGAGGAGAAGATACGATGGCCGCTAAGCTTGAGCTAGGCAATTCTCGCTCACAAGTTTTGCCCCTTGAAGATGTGCGTGCTGGTGGTGTTCGTGGACCTGGAAGCCTCGTATGAGTTGTGGGGGTCGTTGAACGAGCTGCTGGACTCCATGGTCTTTCTTCTGCTCTACTCACGATTCCCTTCGTCATAGATTTTGTTGGAGGAGGTGAATGGGAGAGTAGAGATGAAGCCGGACTGGAATTATCTGAAGGAGTCTGCCGAGTACGGACAGGTAGCCTACTCAATGACTTAGCAGTCTTTGGTAGAGAGGAGTCTGGGTTTATCGATGATTTGAACGTTCGAGGTGTAAGGTACATGCCATCTGACTTAGTAGTGGCCAATCCGCCGGGCGTGTATCGATGGCTGGTTGGGTTGCTTGGTCTGTTGGACTCGACATTCTCCAGGTTCGGAGTAACGCCTTTGTACCAGTCGGTGGCCGACGAGGAAACTGGGTCGATGTTGTTGGTGTGGTCAGATCTACTGCGCAAGTGCGTGGATCGAGGTGGATGTAGGCTGGACTCCGATGTTCTGCGAGTGGCAGTATGAGGTATTCCGTAACTTATATTTCCACCTGATTCAGGAGCAAGAACCTCACCAAACAACGGTCGCTGGGTAGGTAATTGTACCGGAGACGTAGGCGAGGTAGGTGAGAGATTGCCGATCGACCTCAAGGCTAGTGTGACGTTTCCCGCTACAGCTTTTCTAGGCTGAGTTGGTCGCGCCACACCTGACCGGCGATTGTCAGAGTGCTGGCCCTCGGTTACTAACCTGGTTCGCTGTGGAGGTCTGAAGCCCGCAGGAGACTTCATGCCAGGCTCTTTCGATGATGGCTCCCCTCGTGATATGGCCGTTGTCTCGCTGGTTCCTGTAGTGGCACGGGCTTGATGACCTTTTGTGTACCCGGGGGAGATTGTGCAACCATTACTTGCCATGACTGGTGCTACTGGCCTCCGAGTTGTGGAGATTGAATTCTTGCTTTGGGTGTCGAACTGTTTGGTCATCTCCTTCACGCTTGGTTTTCCATTTGAGCCAATTGTTAAAGCAGGCCCGAATCTTGTGCTTGCTGGTTCTTGAACGTCAACGACTGGTGCAGAAGCGGATCGGTATGCGGGTGTAGTCCTCAGGCTATTGCGCGCTACAATCTGTGGAGTAGCGTGTCTGGATGTCGTGCCATGGCCGCTTGATCTCGAGAATGTTGGCAAGGGACGAGCTTCGGAAGTTGTGGTAGCCATGTCGTTTGAACTATTATTGGTATGACCTCTAGCTAAAGGTTGTACACCGCTGTAACCTCTGTAGAAATCATCTGGGTCACCATCGCCACCGTTCAAAGCTCCGTCAAATGCATTTGCTGTCGCAGCCTGGAGATTTTTCGTGGTTAGAAAGGGAAGCTTTGGAGGCAAGTCGGGAGATCTGAGGAGTGGGGATTGTGATGTAGTTTGGTGGGAATTGGGGGAGAGTGATTCGTAATTCTGGTGGTGTGGTGATTGCGACGCAGGAGCAGCGACAGGGCGCCTAGAATAAAAATTCCGGTCTTCGTCGTTGGCACTCATCGCGGCTGCCCATTGAACGTAGCATATGAGCGCAGTGTCCTCTGAAAGTCAACGCTATCCTTACACCAGTGTGTTTGGAGTCGTTGAAAGCTGTGAATGGTCTTGCGTTATGGTCGGTCGTCCCTGCCGTCGTTGGGCTGCAGTACCTTCGTAGGGTAGGTCGTGTAGGTACGGCAGGAGCTGTAGGTTCTCGTGTACGTTATCTATTGTACAAGTGATTGTATCAAGACCAGGATCAAGAATCGTTCCGAGAGAGCTCACAGAGTATCCGAATATCTGAATATCATGGAGATTTGTACAGTTGATACATCGGTTTCAATGGCACAGGCAAGAATTGGCTTGAGGCTCAAGCCCACGTTCTAATCGATAAAAGTAAAATGCCCCCACTCGGCCTATTTATGTTCCTGATCCACTTTGACCCAACCTATTGGACGGCCCAGACCACGTACTCTTGCTTTTGGAAGACAAGAGGGTGAATACAGATAATATATAGGTAATACAGATACTCTATAGGCAATACAGGTAATCTATACATTACATCAGGTTCTAAGAAGGCACGACTTTTTCTTTACCATGTTTATACCTGTGTAGACTTAATAGGATTCCTGCCTTCAATCTTTGATCCACTGTTTGGTGCCACGAAAGCCAGCTATCTATAAAGTTGGAACCACTTCCTCTAAATGAATGGAACATGACAGAAAGAGTGGTAAGAAGTGCCTCTAAACTGGAGCAGAAACTATACAGTAGGTGGAACAAGAAGAGTGTTTGACGTTGAGACTTCATGACATCCGTTGCTTAGAACACTGGATATCTCTCCAGTGTATTTAATGAGCTTCATTACGGTTGGTTATGGGTCTGCAATACTTGGTTCAGGAACAGCGATTCACAGCATGATTTGTAGCGACCACAGAGGGCTCCTAACAAGCCAATCTAACACTGGTCCTAGGAAATGTCTGAGCAGCAGTGCTTATACCTGCACAAACTCGTTCACCAGCCATACTTGGCTCCAGAGCGTTCTATCTATGTATGTTACACTAACTTCTGTCCTGAAGAAAGAAGTCTATATGCTCAAATATTTACCCCTTTTCCCATTGTCTTTAGCGAGGTCGTTTGAGCCTGCTAGTTGCACCAATCACAGGTACACAAACGTGGATGCGATATAATCTGTTATGATAAACTGGGCGCATTTGGCATATATAAGCAGGATAGCTGTTGATCTTCGCTGCGTGTTGACGAAGTGTGGGGATTAGTAAGCTGAGCTTGGCGGCAAAGTGAGGACGTGTCGCTGATCAGACTCTGGAGTCGCGTCACAAGTCGCCAAAACTACTTGACGTACATTTGTAGGCTTTCAAAGGTTATTAAATTGCCACAGTTTATCTGGTCATGACAGCAGCGAAGCCCTCTTGTCCAGTTATCTGTGCGGATCGATCTCGGAATGGTTGGTAAAAGGAAGAGGAAGAGACCCAACAGGGACCCAGATCATGTTGAAAGCAAGCATCGTAAACGCCAGAAATTACCTGGGAACCCCAAACTCAAGGACACTGTCGTGAAGGAAGCGATACTTGGTCAATACTATATCCGAGTTTTGTCGTTGCGGGAGTACTTGATCTCAAAACTACCACCTACCTCGAAAACCAGACGAAAGAAGATCTTATCTTATGGCAAAGATGGCCAGTCCTCGAGGCGAGACGGAGACGAAGAGTTTTCTAAATTCCTGGATGAAACAATCATCGGTGTTCGCAATTATGAGGGTATCTCCCCGCAAGAACGGAGCCAGCAATGGGCGTCCTTCTCTTCTCAGCGGCACGATACCTCAGAATCAACGCTTGCGAATCTTACTGGGATTGGAACATTCTCCCAGTCAGAGGTAGGGTTCATTTATAGCGTCGAAATTGAACACGGAAATCAGCTGACAGCTTGCTAGATTGTGGACTTCGCCATCTGGCTGATGTTCCAGAAAAGTACTGGAGTGACATCAAAGGCTCAGCACCTGCTATGCCAAGGCTATCGCAAGAACTTGGCTCATAGAGCCCTCCAGCACGATGAGGGACTGTTTTGCGATATTGCCGGACTCGTCTCTACGTACCCGAATAGCCATGTCGAGGCTATGAAAGAGTTACCTTGGCCTCGAGTGGTGACAGCGTTGGGTAAGGAAGGCGAGAGAATAATGATAGATCTGATACTGGACTGCGGAATTTTCCTAAATGTTGAGAGCGGACATGGAACCTACAACCAGCTGAGTGGTGAGTCGTAGTTCGAGACAACTCGCCCCAAGAAATGTCTAAACGGAATTAGGGTATCCTCTGGGTGATCTAGTCACACTGGGGGAATCATCCATAACGAAAAAGCCTATTCAGAAAGAGGCTGGCGAGCTAGGTGCAAAATTCAAGGTTCTCCACACTCCAGCTAGCATTGTTTTCGTGCGAAACAGGATGCTCTACGCGAGAGCAGCGCTCAATGCGCGAGGTGGTGTCCGATTCGGATTTCGTCACATTCGTAAGTATCCAGTCTCAACATGCCTCATTTTCTACGTCGCTGACAGTTCAGATGTTCTCAATCGTTACAAGTACACTTCACCCGGTGAGGACGATATAAAAGACCTCGAGAAAAGAACCTCTCCCCATGAAAGCACATTGCGAATCCTGATGTACGTTTTTCCGAGACAATTTGGCTTGCACAATGTCTTCACCAGCGAGGTAAACACCCGCGAGACGGTCCAAGCCTTCAAGGACTATACATTGCGCGAGGATGAGATAATTGTGAAGTTCCCAGATCAAAGTCGTATCAAAGTACCAAAGAGGCTGCGGGGAAGAGCTACTCAACTGGCACAAAAGCTCCAATTGCTCCATAAACGATGTGCTTACAAGGAACTGCTTGAGTACTACTGTCCGGTATGTGAAATTTCTCAACCAGCGATGCTGCAGCTGATCATAGAAGGTGACGAAGGTGGAGCTGCCATTGCCGAATGTGGACTCACAAGGCAACACTTCAACAGCCTTTGGGACGCAACTGCCTGTCAGAACTATCAGCACTACTGGTAGCGTTGCAAACATAGATTCGCTTCAATTGAAGCAGGCTCCCATGCTTTCGTTGATGAGCCATGCGACACCATTCTCAATGGTTGCCGCCTTCTGCCAAGCTGTACTGAAAGGCTTGATTCCTCATGACCTCTGGGGCATTGGTGACGATGGAGTTCAAAATCAAGCAGTATTTCATCGTAATGTAAATCGCTTTATAGAATTGCGAAGATTCGAAAACCTGTCTCTTCATGAGGTCTTACAAGGACTTAAGGTAGGTCGTAGCCACACATCTAAGTCTTGATCGCACATGGAATTCGCTGCTGACATCACCAGATCAATCAGATAGAGTGGCTCGGCCCTTCAGATGATGGGGACAAGTTCTCACGAACTGAGACCGAGAAGAGAAGGGAGATTTTCTACGAATTCATCTACTATCTTTTCGACTCAATCTTGATCCCGCTGATTCGAGCAAATTTCCATGTCACTGAGTCAAATATACACCGGTACCGGCTATTCTACTTTCGACACGATGTCTGGCGTACGATTGCTGAACCAGCACTTTCAGCGCTGAAGTTGAATACGTTTGAGGAAGTCAAGCTGTACAAAGCTCAAAAGATCTTGGGCTCTCGAATACTAGGGTACAGTCAAGTCAGACTGCTACCGAAAGAAACAGGCGTGAGACCGATCATGAATTTGCGTCGTCGAACTCTCCAGAAAGGCTTCAAGAATCTGCTTGGTGCCAGTATCAATTCCGTACTAGCGCCTATCTACAATGCTTTCACATATGAGAAGGTAAATCATATCTGCTATTTTTGTTATGGGATCATAACGCTAATCAACCTCACAAGACTTTGAATCCTGATCGGTTTGGCTCTACGCTTTTCTCCGTCGGCGATCTCTATAAGAAACTGAAGGTGTTCAAGGACACTTTATTAGATTCATCAGCACCTCTTTACTTCGTAAAGGTAGATGTGAAAGCAGCATTTGATAACATTCCTCAGATCGCAGTCCTGGACCTCATGAAGACTCTTCCCACCGTCTCCAAGTATCACATCTGCAAGCACGTTGAGATCAAGCCTGGGGAAGGGTATCGTGAGAACTTCATCAAGCCAATGCGCAAATGGACAGCTCTAGCCAAAGGATCACGAGATAAGCGGTCATTTCATGATGCTCTCGAGGGGCAGATTGCGGTAGGTCGCAAGAATACCATCTTCGTCGAGAATACAGCCCAGTCTACGCGAGAGACAGAGGAGCTAATGACTCTGCTTACCGAACATGTCAAGAACAATATGGTCAAGATTGGCAAGAAGTTTTACCGACAGAAAGAAGGTATACCACAAGGATCCGTGCTTTCGTCTCTACTATGCAACTTCTTCTATGCCGATTTTGAAGCAAAGCATCTCCATTTTCTTGATCGCAAAACGAGTCTGCTCCTGCGCCTTATCGATGACTTCCTACTCATCACTGCCGAAGATATGCATGCGAAGAGATTCTTGCAAGTAATGTATGATGGTGTTCCGGCCTATGGCGTGCAAGTCAATCCCGACAAGACACTGGTCAACTTTGAAGCTACGATCAACGAGAAGAAAGTCCCACGGCTTCTTGGTAGCAAGTTTTTCCCGTACTGTGGAAGCTTCATCTCCATCAAGACACTGGATATCACTAAAGATCGTGAGAGGAAGAAAGATATGGGTACGTCCATTTTCCTCTATAAGCTGCTTTGGGAGGGTACTAATTGGACACAAGATATCGCGGATTCCTTGACCGTCGAGTTCACCAAGATGCCTGGGAGATCGTTCTATCGCAAAGTGCTCAGTAAGTACGCATTTCGTTGTCTATTCAATCGATTTATTAGATAATTTCAAAATCTTCATCGCTAGTTGTATGCAGTGGTGAGTGCTCTGTCATACCGCTTTATGTACCCGATAGTAGGTATTCCAACCACATACAGCCATAGACTGAGGAGAATTGGGCATCCCGTCCGCTCTGCCACACACAAGCCTCAGATCGTTAGACTAGTAGTTGGGTCGGTGACGACCAGCGAATCACTAATGTTGTATGTATTTTGTTTCTCTTTCTTTTGCTCTCGGGACCTCTGCTGCCTTTATGCTCGTCTGTTTAAGAAGTGCCAGGCACCGGCAAACCTGTCTCTGCATGAGCTGGTCGTCACATGCTTCAGTTGCAGTTGTCATGACAGTCTTTGTGTTTTGTGATGGATTCTGTTCCGCGGTTTCCTTTTTGCTAGTTATGGCCGCTGCCCTTGGCGTAAACTCTACATACGCATTTCCCAGTGCGGAATTAACAACAACGCAGATACTTTCAAGATTCAAGCACATGCTATGTTTCTAGACACATCTCATAACTCTCTCGTAACCGTTCTCTCCAATATATACAATGCTTTCCACGAATCTGCTACCAAGATGTGGATGTACGCACGGTGCATGCCGACAAGCAAGCAGCCGAACACCAAGCTCCTGATCAAGACATTTGAAGGTCTGATTGAGCTTGCTTTTGTACTGCTGAAAAGTAAGGGGAGAAACAAATGGGGTGCTGGTTATGCTTGTGCTGTTAGTAAGGTGCAAGTTGAGTGGTAAGTCACGCGATAATTATGTGGGAAGATCTGCTAATCTGGGCAACAGGTTGGCACTTAATGCGTTCACAAACGTGCTACAAGTGCGTCAAAGCAAGTACACTCAACTACTTGTATGGATGGAAGAGAGAATCATGCAGCTAAATATTAAGGATGCGGCTTGCCAACGATTAAAGGGTACAGTGAGTGCACAACCAGACAAAGATTGACTATAGGTAGCAAGCAAACAACTCCCTGTCTATAACACGAGCTACCAAGATCACAGTACTAGACTTGGGATTATTCTCCTATTAACCTAGTCCCGAAAGCCACATGTGACTAGCGCTGCAGGCACAGTTTCTGCCGCTTTTGCTAGGCACCAATTGCTCAATCTGCACCAGCGGTATCCATGAATCCAATACACAATACACTCATTGTTCTGGACCTAATACACTTGATCTGAGAATTAAACCAGCAGGTCTATACCCACTTACACTCAGTATCTCTCGGTGATCCTGTGACCAGCAGAATCCAAAGCATTTCCCAGCATCCTCAGCAACTTCTACCAAAACGTATGAGTGCGGACTGTTACCACCGTCTGTTTGCCCTGCCTCCTATTTTGGACAAACAATTGACCGCAATCCACAGCAAACCATTCAAGCAATTTGTGAGTCCGTTTGATCTCTTTTGGATAACATGTCATATGTTGCACCCTACAAAAACACATCCAACTCCAACCTTCCATTTCAACCAACGACAACCCAAATCAAAATCTACCAGTCTTCAATCACAACCGTGAAAGACAAAATACCACGCCCAGTACCCTTGACACCCAATCAGACCGTGATATACAAAACTGACCGTCCACCCACCATCCATAACGGCACACCAACGACCGTAGAAGTCCCGATCAAAGCAGACATCTACCTCCCACCTTCCTCCCATACCCGCACCCGCACTCGCACCTGCAACGGCAAAAGCAAGCTCGTGCTCTTCATCCCCGGTGGCGGCTGGGTCCACAGCATTCGCACCGACTACCCGCATCCGCTCTTCAAGTAACTTCTTGGCGCCGGCTTCGTTGTCTCGATCGACTACCGGATGTGTCTTGAGAGGCCATTTTCCGGCATCTGCGAAGATGTCAGAGATGTCGATGGTTGGGTCAAGGTTGAGCTGCAGGAGATCGTGCGGAAGACTGAACATCAGACTTAGGATGTGGGCAAGATTGTCGTTGTAGGTGCTAGTGCCAGTGCACACACCTCACGCTTTTTTGACTGTACTTTTCCTTCCCAAGCTAATCGATTACAATACGATACTGATGCAACACTCCAGCACATCTATCGCGGGGACCTGCTGGCCGTCTTTTCTTTCTGGGACCGTTAGAGGAGAAGGGTGGATTGAGATTGCCGCGGAAGGGCGAGGCGGGGAGGGAGGATGTTGATGGGACTAGTAAGTCTAAGTCAAAGTCAGATCTAGTAGGGAGAACAGAGAAGCTTAGAAATAAATGCCCCCTTACACCTCAACCAAAATCGCTCATCTACCAGATGACAGGGACGAAATATCACTTCTTCCAGCTCGACCGCCTGGCGAAGCTCGAGCAATCGCTGCACCTAGGAACTGAGTACGTGAGTATTGTGGTCGAGGAGGGAGCTCACGGGTCCGATATCTATGTCGACGAGGGCGAAGAGGAGTTGTTGCTGCCTGTGAAGTAGTTTGTGGCGGATTCTTCGAGTAGTAGAGGCAATGTGGGTTTTTAGCTCGGTGGGGTGACAAGATAGTGCAGATTATGAGATTGAGAATGAAAGAAGTACGGTTTGGTTGCGCTGTGTTTATGATGGGTTGGTGTAGTGAGCTGCATCAGCTGATTTCTAGCTAGTGACAAGGGTGTATGATGTTCTAGGTGTCTGTGGACGTGCTAGTAGGTAGCGAGTAAGAGTTTTTTGATGGGG
This sequence comes from Calycina marina, assembly GCA_019669825.1. Taxonomy (NCBI): domain Eukaryota; kingdom Fungi; phylum Ascomycota; class Leotiomycetes; order Helotiales; family Pezizellaceae; genus Calycina; species Calycina marina. The sequence goes on from MU253760.1 coordinate 95,682, forward strand.
TTGACGTAAGGTGGAATTCTTGTTTGGTAGCTTGAACTGGAGAGATAGCTCGTGGATATGAGAATATGAACGAAGTAGCAAGTATAGTCTCGTCTATTAACTATGTCTGGTAGCTTAATGTACCGAGCTGAATAGACTGATTTCCAGTCAAATGGTGTATAGCATATCAACTGTCTGAGAACGTGCTAGCAATAGGAAGCTTTTTGAAAGAGGTTAACTCACATTAGGGAGAAGTTGAGTTCAGAGCACTGAGCGGTATTCATAGATTCGCAATTAAGGGCCTGGATCAAGTACAATCTAGCTTCCCTATGTTTTTGATAGCTTGACATGTCAACCCAACAAGTAGTAATTTCAAGCTAAGTACAACCAGCTTCGTATCCTATCGGCTGTGTTCATCTCCAGCCTTCAGATGATTTTTTGGCAAGGAACATCAAAATGTCAACAAACGTCAACAAATGATAAGACATAGAATGACACCACGAAACATTTATTTCATACTGAAAATTGGGGATGTTCAATACTAGGTAATGATCTATGAGACTGAGTTCGTTTGTTTTAGAGTAAGCCCTACTGACAAAAACAAGTCATGTAAGTCTGAACAGACTTGGAAGGAGCGTTCTAGATATTCCAGGCAAGTCGTTACGTGCTAAGAGATAAGGAAGGTCAAGACGTCCTAAGAGTCTTCCAAAAGAACGGCTCGTACAGATAAAGAACTGTAAACAGCTTCACTTCCTGGCAACCATCTCAATTTGCAAAGCCGTATTTGAACTCAAATGCGTAAATCCAGAAATACCACGTTATTACGTTCCTAACATATATATACCAGCAAGAAGCCTCTCACACTCCTACAAAACAGACTCCGACAGTATCGAAGAGCTGAGAACGAAGGACGTTTCGATTTCGGCACATCTCCTGATACTGTCACTTTATACTGTCAATTGGGTTGGAAGACGTTGTCGGCATCTAGCTAATGCCAGCTAGACAGAGAGTGGAATGTACCCGACTATTACAGAGAATGCCACCCCTGGTATGAGGGCAATGGAAAGAAGTAATAGATTGATGCTGAGGGCGCCGAGTAAGGACGAAGATGGAGATATCAATGACTCAACTTCCGTCGAGTTGTACATAGTAAGACATTTAGCTCAGGAGAGGACCATGAGTACACATCACCTCAATACGCTTAAAACTTTATTAGGAATCGAAAAATCCATTTCACCATCTTGAATATAGTAGGGAGATGAATTGCAGCGTGAGATCCTGTAGAGGCATGTATCAGGATCTACTGTTCCTCAGTACCGGTCACGGAATCAGTGCGGTCGAGAAGTTTTGAGTATAATCGGAGTGAAAGCCAAGTATGATCTTCAATGATAAACAACGCGGTCCGAGAAAATAACATGGTCTACACTCTTTTCGTTTGGCTAAGCCGCTGAGTAGTGGACGCAGACTCGGTGCATCAAGTATCCCGTTACTATACGGAATCCAAGTTCGTTGCCAGCAAAGTGACCTTGTCAATCTAACAAATTACACGATCTGGAGACGTTTCATCATACGATCCTGATATTAGCATGAAGTGCACTCCATACCCAACGCTGCTCGGCCGCTCTGCTTTCCCTTCCGGCAGATGCAGGTAATAATATACTATATATCCCCAGTATCCCAAACGCCCAGCGTAAAATATCACAAACAGCCGCCCATATACTATGCCGCTCGCTTGCGAAACGAAGAGCCCAGGTATCATCAATTCAAAACGCCCGCAATTATCACCTCCCTCCACATATTAGCTTTCAATCGCTTGATTTGTTAGCTGTCTCTCCGCCTCTTCAGCGCGTTTGTTCGCATTTGCCAAGTCCTTTTTGAGCTGCTTGATATACTCAATCGCCAGCTCAACAGTACTGGCCTTGCTATTCGCGCTTTGCGCCCCGCCCTTGCCCAACCCGCCGTCATTTCCTTCTGGCTCCGCACTCCCGCTCTTCTCGCCTCCGCAATCTTTCAAAGCACTTATTGGCAACAGTGTCGCAATCTCCTGCAGCGCAGTATTAATACGATTTCGCCTGCCCTGTTCGGCGATTTTATGAGAAGTGCGCTTTGAAGTGAGGTTCGTGGAGAGCTCCGAGGGATAGGAGACCCCGGGGAGATGAGTGCCTTCGAGGATGTTTTGGTAATTCGATTTTGAGGCGAGCAGCATGGAGGCGGTGTCTTCGGCTACGCTAACGCAGCCGGGGAGGAGCGGCTTGATGCTGGGTGAGATCCGGGGGAGAAGGGCTGGGGAGGCGAGGATTGAGGTGCTGGCTCTTTTCTTCGAGCCACGGGGTGCTATACTGAGTGTTCCGCGAGAGACTCTGTTCATTGAGTCGTTTATGGTTTCAGTGAGTGGGCTTTGACTCGTTACTGGTGACAGCTTCGGGCGAGTAAAGGCTGGAGATGGTAATGGTTGAAAGCTAGGCGTCTTTGCTCCAGCTGAACTTAGTGTGGGCGTGGTTTGGCAATCAAAAGCATCGTTTTGTATAAGTATGGGTTTGGAACTGGTCGCCGCTTCTGGTAGCTTAAAGCTTTCTATCTCGTTTACATCGATATCCATGTCCTGATCGAGCACTGGCTGGCTTCCATTAGGTGGCTGCGCCATTCTCATCAACGTTGCAGGCGTCGCAGGTGATCCAAGAGACAGCCGATCAGGCTTTCCATGGATATACGGTGACTGTCGAGCCGAACCTGGATGCGGAAGTGGTGGAGGAGCCATGTCAGACAGATGCCCCGGAGATATTGACCCATTCTCTGACTCTCCGGTGCTTGCTGCGGAATTCAAAGACGTTGTTTCTTTCGAGCTGGGAGCCTTTACGCTCGATGGCTCCAGTATATCTCCAAGCGCCTGAGCTGGCACCGAAGCGACAGAGCCCGGTTTCCCTTTTCGCGGTTTGACAATAGGCGATTGCTTGACTGATCGTATACTTCTTGGTTTCTGAACCGCAGCTTTCCTACTACTAGGCTTTCTTGGAGGTATAATGGAGCTAGCTGGAGCAGAATATGAGTCCAGGTGTAGGTCAGTCGGCGAATTCGTAGTCCCAGAATATCTAGAATCATACACCGACGAATGTTCATTTTGTGCATGGAGGGCCGGTGAGCTGAGCGGACTGAAGTAAGCTCCAGGTATTGTGTATTCAGGTAGGTTGAAGTGTGTTTCGAGAGGTGTGACAGCTGGAGACACGAGCGGCGTGAAAGATATCTGATCAAGAATTAGCTTGGATCAACATTTGTGCAGCTCCAACTCACCTCTTGGTCTTTTAACTGCAACTGATACCGCTCGTACATTGCCTGCTGCTGCTGAGGATCTGAGCGTGGGGCATACTGACGATAGCTACTGCTATGCATCTCTATGCTATTTGGTGTGGGAGGTATAATCTGTGTTTGGGCATAGTAATGCTGCTGCTGTTGTTCCTGCATCTGCCTCTGGCGTTGCTGTTGTTGATTCCGCTGATTTTGCAGATAATGAATCTGCGCATCCAGATCAGATATGGTACTACTACCAGGTGCAGACATGGCATCTCCATTTATGCTAGGATGTATTGCGGTCGAGGTCATCGAGGGCATTATCTCCTGCATTGTCGTATCGTGCCCACCCATAAAATTTCCACCTTGGTGCATCAATTGCCCTCCTTGATTATGTCCCTGTGGGTTGTTGAAGTCCTGGTAGTCGAACTGTAGATCCTCGCCCAAGCTATTCAGTCCCATATTCCCCATGTCGAGGAACTGAAATTCATCATGCGAAGACATTGACAGAGGATCCTGGTTATTCCATGCCACGGAAGAGTCCATCAGAGCGATTCCGCGGTATATCGCCTCGCACTGCCGTACAGGCTACGCGCAATTATATTTTGATATAAATTTCGACAAGCAGAGGCTCAATCCATGTTGACTCGGTGCAGTCGGTCTGATACCTGAGTGGTGAGGGGTGATTAAACTGTGCGGCGTCCCTGTCCCACGACGTCTGCACTTTGTGTAATTGGCAGCCAATGGCTTTCAGATGTTGTATAGCTATTGTCCTTTCTCATGAAGATTCGACTTCCATTGAGAGAACAATATTTTGCAATGAGCGGCAAAGCTCCCGAAGAGCGAAGTGGATTTCCGCGTGAGTAGAGTTGAGAAAGTGGGATTGAGCAGAAACTAAAGTGGAGAGCGCAGTTCCGTACTGAATAGCCGCCTCAAGACATCCACCACAACACCCAACAATAAGGCAGGCAGCGATCAGTGCCTCGGAATCGTGAGCCTTAGAACAGAAGTCCTCCTCAGTCTCCAGATGGGTTCTGGTGGTTGCGATGCGATGCGATGACTCTGGATGAGGCAGCTCGAGTCTTCGCCCAGCTGCAGGGTGTTCTGCACTACCACGGACGCGCTATGCGTGAATCCGGGTTCTTCTTACGACAACTGGGGATCTCCGTGACGCCGGTCACCAGTCATGAGCAGGCTAGGAGCTAGCAATTCATCTCCGGCACCGATAGGCTTTGCGACATACACAGTACACTGCTCCAAGTACCCGCCTGAAAGCTGCTGCACTTGTACACTCACTACTGGTACCGCGGTTTATCGTCTTCTTTGAATACCTGCAGAGCCGCGATACTCTCACAATTGGATAGCTTCAGTTTCGAGCTTTGATCTCCGAGGGGGGTTTCGACACGTGAAGCTCCTGGAGAAAGTGGCTCTAATTAGAGGGTATATGTATACAATGCAAAGGGAAGGTCAGTTGGAAAGCAGATGCAGTGCGACACCACATCGGCTCAGGCGTCGATTCTCGAGGAAGCAGTCAGGGTATCACAGCCTTGCAGACCAACACTTAACCTCAAAGCGCCGATGGAAGGACTGCGAAGTCAGTGACCTGGGCTCTCAGGTGCTCCTGAAGGATGCCTCTCTACACTAAGCCCTGTTTGGGGCGGCAGGGTGTATTTATTTTACGTCAGACGGACAGCAGCACGTGAGGGGAGGCGTAATTGTGTGTATTAATTTAACGTCAGACGGACAGCAGCACGTGACCGACGGGAGGCGTAGGAGCTGTGAGTGCAGCTTGGGACTAGCAGATCAGTCACGTGCGGATGGCTTGGGAATGATGGCTGGGAGTCTCGCTCTCTCAGCTGTTTATTTGCACTACCAGGGGCTTCTATGTTTTCTTTCGGGGTGAGATAGACCACTCGCGCATACCTTCCAGAGCTATAGCATCGCTCTAGTCTCCAATAGCAACACAACTGGTATAGCTTTACCACGACTTTTGGCTAAGAAGCCGACATTCTCAGTTATGCGCATTGCATACCCTTCGCGTGGCGCGTAGAAGTCTTCTAGAAAACACTTCTAGAAGCATTCCTATATTTTCTTCTTCCTCTCCGTGTTTCTCGAGCCGGAGGTTTCCCCTCCTGCAGGCGTGGGGAGCTGCTGGAAGCGTGGGCAAGCACTCCCATGCTATTGGTCACATTCAACGACATGCTTAGTTGGAAGTCATTTTCCACTTCTGAAGACTTTTTCACCTCCGAAAACTTTTCACCTCCGAAGACTTTTCACCTCCGACGACTTTTTCGAGGCGCCACGATTGGGGGCTCTGGGATGATGAGACCATCGTCGTTTGATCTGGAAATCGAAATCGTATCAGCTTATGGGGAGCCAGGGATTCCGAAGATCTGGGTACCAAGCATTGGGACTAGCTTAGCTCAGGGGCAAGGTTTCTCTGTCTGAGCCGGAGTTAGGCCCTTAGCTGGAATCAAACGAAATTGTACCGCTGGTTTGCTCTCCTTCAGCCAAATGCCTGTTCTCCTACGATCTGGACTGTAATAACTCTCTTGTATGTACAACACGAAGTGTTCCAAACCGCCCAGATGAAGCTGCTTCTCTAGAACTCAGCTGGTTGCAAAACGCCAATACCCTCGAGCCTTTTCAACAACGAGCTGGCACACTGATGCCACGTTCGGCATCAGATATCCTCCGCCTTTCTAGCAGTCGACTCGGTTGTTTAAAACTGTCACGGCTTCGGTATATGGATGAGTAGAACAGTCACAAACACCCGTCCGTCCCTGATGGACGCTCATGGACCTCGGAGTCCTGCTTCTACAAAGAGTGGTCGGTGGCTGAGCTTCCCCCAACCAAAGAACATCGTTGGCAGAGGTGTATTGAATGAATCTGGTATGTTTGAATATAAACATAGCAGCAGGGTTAGCATATTCTCCGGCTTGCAAAGGAAATCTTGGACCAGCCTAGAAGCAGGGAGATTTAAACTGTGCAAGGCATTGCAAGGCAATGGCGTTGTTGTCGCCATCCAGCGCTTCATTGACAAGTCATCCAACCCGTCAACAATTCTTCCACTCATAGGCTGTCCCAGTTGGAAGCAGGATAACGATTCTAGTCAAGAATTCATCACACACCGACATGTATGATGTATCGTGCTGCCTTCTGCATGACCACACACATGGCACGTAACTGCACTTTATGTTACATACTTGGTGCTCTAGGTGTAGTCCAGAGAGTACTTCAGCTCGAGCTTGCATGTGCATGGCCATGCATTGGACCTGCCTCACATCACCCAAATCCCTTCCCTCCCACATATATCACACCATCCATTTACTGGTAACAGTCATTGAACCGACGTACTCTGGATTCTCGGAGTCGTTACCTGGCTATTTAGTGCTGCCTTACTAGGAGATACCGGCGCCTCACCAAACACTAACACCATGTGAAAATACACCATCAGGAAAATTTCTTCGGGTTCCAATATATTCAGAGTTTCTCACGCTAAGAGCTGGTGTACTGTGGGGTGGATATACAAGCTGTTGAAAGCCATGACAAGTTTCGGAATGGCAACGGCACAGGGAAGGCCCGACGGCTCATCCTAGTTCTTGGTGTTATTGTTGTTGTCGCTCAGTGTTTTCGCTCGCATGCTTTAACTGCTCTTCCAGTTTGGCTCTCATGCACAATCCCGACGCAAACGTTTTCCTCCGTATTGTTTTAAGCACATCGAATACGAAGATATCAGTAGCAGCGCACTCATCCAGCACATGCATCTCCCTAGCGAAGTATTATCCCTGCTAACTATCGTAAATGCTATGCCGAAAGTATATATATCATAAAGCATGAAATACTACACAACAGACTCATCCTAGTAGAACAATCATCGAAGAAGTGAAGAAGCAAAGATCTTTGGCACTTCCTTCCGTTTGCGTCCACGCCGAGTCCATACATTCGCTAATTTATCCAGCGGATATGCCCACAACAGCTAGGACTATAAAACCTTGGTAGTCCATATCGACGAACTTTGGACAGAACGCTCGCATGTTTAAAACATGCCACGGGGCGCAACGCGAGTCGGTTGCTTATTAAGAGTTACCATGGCTACCGAGAAAGTCTGTAGAGGCCGCGAAGCGAAGAGCGGACAATACTTGACAGGATCGAGGGCGATGCATCCTATACTCTGCTTGGGAAAATTCGAAGGGCGAGATTAATGTTGTTGTCGCTGCCGAGTACCTTGCCTTCATGTAACCAATAAAAACAAACAGCATCCAACCCATATATATATATATATGCCATCCTGGCCAAACACACAGCAGCAAGTACAGTATATATTCTCATCAATCTTAGATATCTATCTCAGCTACAATATCTAACGTCCACATTCCTATAGCACAAAATACCCCATGACATGTCATGGATTTTGCAGCGGATTATCAAGAAGAGGTCCTCGAAAACAGTGTGTGGAGTTTTCATGCCACAGGGTTTGCAAGATCTGTTTGAGCATGTCCAGGAATCATCCTTTGCAATCACTGACGTCAAATAGCCACGGATGGATCTCTACAGTCATAATGCTACTCGTCATCCACCTCGTTTCACTTACTCATAATCCCAAGTCTGCAATCCAACCCTGAGAAGTTTTAAAACTATAAAGCGCTGCCTGCCGCCATGAAGGAGATCCAGATAAACACAAGCTTAGTAGCGCATATCTGTGGAAGAAATGAGTCACTGGGGTATCAAGCTTCACCCTTACGACTGCTCGTGGGCCAGTTGGAAGGGGAGTTCATGCGCATCATGGATATCTGTGCTCCTCGCATTAGGCCTAGCAAATCGTAGAAGCAGAATGAATGTTGTCGACAAGCCCAATACTAGCAAGTAGCTGATATCTCCAGCAACACCGGTCTTCTTGGGAGAATGATCCTATGATAGAAGAAGCAGATAGTCAGCGACGATGAATGAGATACAGACGATACTAGCGACGTAATTAACGCATCTTCACATCCATTCCTAGGCTTCAGATTCAACTGCTCCGATAAAGTGGTCTGACCTGGGAAAATACTTGATCTTCTGAAGGATCGAGATATATATCGTTTAAATGCCGTGGGGTATGTCGAGCGAAGCCTCTGAACCTGTGACTGGAACTTTCTGTGAGATATGGTGGTATGTGTATGTAGAGGCATCAAGACTAGATTTCTACTATCATGTTCATGTCAGGATCAAGAGCGATTAGGAGTAGGAGTGTTCTTGTTGTTATTGGGTCGTTTGTCGTCGCATCCCCATTACCAGTTTGCTTGAGCCCGACTTACACATCATCCTCACGAGATAACGGGGGCGAGAAGGACACAAAGGAGTTCCTATGGCTCTATCTCAGGCCGTGCTATCACGCTATTGTAACAAGCCTAGCGGTGAGCTTGCTTTGCGACCTGGAATTTGACGAGCTTGAGAATCAATTTTTTCAGTCTTATAGCGCAGCTTATTATATCCTCACATGCATTCGCCCGTCTCCAAGCTACAGTCACAACTATTAACTCTACAACTTGAGACATTCCTGACAAGCGGATATAGCTCCTGTACAGTCGTGTATCCGCTACTCGAAGTTTATGAGGTTGTGACGTATTCTAGATGCGGATAAGGGTGCCACATAGCAGCAGGTGCCGAGGAGGGACGTGTTGTGGAGTGAAAGAAGAACGGGATGTGGATGTATTCTTGTGAATATAAATCTCGTGTCAGCAAAAGGAATCTGCGGAGGCACTATCAGCGGTGATTGTTCTTGATCCTCGAATGGTAGATATGAGAGGAAGTGCCACACATAAGGAAAAGGGAAATGTAGTCAATATCGCTTAATGGTCATCAACGTTGCCATCGTCGAACACAATGCTGTCTGTCATTTGCTCAAGCTAAACCCTCGACTCAACGCACTCATCCAGTCTAAATGCCTACAGAATAGAATACCACCCCCCCGGCGCGCGCTCAAACATTTCAAGGAGTTTTCATGTATCTGATACCACCCATCGGCCATCACTACTGAAAAAGCAAAACAGCAAACACCACTAATGAGGTTGGTATACACTGTACCATCTGCTCTTGCTACCCACACTTGAGAAGCATGCAGGATCTATACTAACGGTGCTCCATAGGTGAATGCTAGCTGAGAATTCCTTCTGAGTCAGGGACCACCAGCGCAGCCATTTATCACTGCGCCAAAACGGCTCGTTCGTGTTTGAATATTCCAAAAGCAGAGTCATAATTCAATATTCTTAGACGAGTATTCTAGTTTTCAGGGCATAAAGAGCAGCGGTCTCTCAAACTGGAGTATTAAAGAAATTCTAGTCCAATGGGCATGTGTTATGAGGAACACTGTGAAGCCTGGGATCAATATTGTGCAACTGAGTACAGATACGACTCGTGGAGTGAGACTTGTACGTGATGCAGTCTGTATGGTAATGTGAGAAAGGTAGCGGTACTTTCAGTGGCATTGGGCTGTCTGCTGTTCCTGGTGTGTTGAGTTTTGTCGTCACTGGGTGACGAAAGAGGGAATAAGGACAAGGATAGGCCTGATACAATGAGAGTTTCTTCTCCATTAGCAAGATCAATGGATGACAAAGTAAAGTAAGGACAGGAGAGAGCTTGGTGTATATAGAGACTGAGGTTGTCTGAATGATGCTGTTATGCAAGAATGTAAAGGTAGTTAAGGAAGACAGAAAGCTCGGAGGGACGGATACCATGAATGAGTCAATTATACGTGACGTTATGTTTGTTATCATCCTCCATGTGATGCGCTTGTGTATTGCTACATCACCCTCCAGCGCCAAACTCCATGCTAAATCTCTCAGCAGCCCTCACCTCACCTATCCCAGAATCCTCAGCCCATTCTTCGTCTTGCTTCCTAGCTTTTGCACACCAGCACCAGTCTTATCTTTGTTGTTACCTCCTCCCTTGCTCTTGTTCTTGTTCTTCCCATTTCTATTATCCCTTGGTGTGACAGCCTTGATCTCCGTCGTACTCCGTCTCACCAGCACCGGATGACTTCCAATATACTTTCCCTGCATCTCTCTCGCAGCCTGAAAATAATCATCTCCATCGCTGAAACTGACGAATCCGTATGCCTTGCTCTTCGTCGTTCGCTTATCTCTGATGACTCGTGCCTTTTGTAGACTGGGCCAGCGCGCAAAAGCTTTGTGAAGCGATTCATCTGTGACTTCGCCCGCTAGATTACCGACAAAGAGACGGAAATGCGCAGGGTCCCATTCCAAGAGTGTAGAGTCCGTCCATTGCGTTCCTCCTCCCGTGCGAACGACGGTCTTCTGGTTGGTCTTAGCGTCTGCCACGATCGATGCGACTCCAGTATCGTTGTGTGCAGCCGACGTCATAGCAGCAGAATTCATGGCCGCTCCTCCTCCCAACGGAGCAGCATTCGCACTGGTCGCCGAACCTGAGCTCTCGCCGACCGGATACCTCCTCACTGGCCCTGTATAGCCTCCTGCCGATGATGATGTTGCAACAGTGTCCTTGCCAGCATACGCGGATTGCCACTGCGCGATCTGCGCTGCCATCTCCGGATCCTCCTCATATGCGCGATTCGGTACAGTACTCTGGGTCGGTGGCGCGAACGGATTGCGGATCTGAGGTATAGCGCCATAAGCAGGTTCGGTTTGCTGGGCAGGAGTCTGATAACCGTTGTAGGCGGGCTGCTGGTATGGGGGTTGTGGGTAGGGATTATAGGCCGGTTGTTGTGGTGCAGCTATCTGTCGGGGCGCAAAGCCTCCAAAGCCGCCACCGCGTCCTGCATTTCCGCCAGGAGCATATGGTGATTTGAAGGACGCAGGGTTGGTGGATGGTGGTGGGCGTGCGGGAAGAGATGGATGTGGTGATGGGGTCGATGTACTGAGACCTGGAGGCGGTGGATAGGACATGATGAATTGCTATTCTTTTCTTCTTTCAAGAATGACAAAACGTACCTCTTGAATCTGTATCTTTAGATCGCGTGCCTAAACTGTCTGCAGTGTCGAGAGAGGGAAGACTTGGTGTTGCAGATGTATCTGGAAACCTGGATAGCGGAATAGACGAGGCTGAAAATGGGCTCGAAAATACTGGGATCCTGAGTCTTGGTAATCACGTGAAGAATGCCGAGTGAGCCTGATCACCGTTAATGTCAATCGTTTCTCTTCGTGGCGAATTCTTAAGGCAAGCCCCTCACTACCAGGACTCAAATATCTTGTATCTCTGTCGTAGTATTTCCACATACTCTATCTGCCTCGACGCAACTAGCCAGCCATATAGGTTTCTCCCCAATAAAATGGAACTAACAGTTCGTTACTATTCACTGACACTGCATGTCCAACAGAAACCACGCCCTCAGATTAACGTACCTAGACTGGGCTTTCTGCGCTCAAGGCATGAAAGAAATTGCACACGAATTCTCAGAATCAACTCGCAAGCTCCGCATTGCACCCTCTTGCGGGGAACGTATTTGAGGCCTAGCTTTTCCATCTCGCGAATGGTATATACCATCATTCAATCCCAACCTCACTTACTCACTTACCTACAAGACACCCCTCAACCCCCCTTCCCTTTCTTAAAAAACATAAAACACATCGCAAACCTCCCAAGTTCCATAGCATCATCCAATGTATTTCCTTGTCCCTTCTCCCTCCTGAAATCTTCCCCCTCCACTCACGGAAATGTGAACTCTCGATGGAAAGAGAGACAGTGGGTGAGTGGAAAGTTGTATTGAGCTTTTAGGGAAGGAAACTAATACGCGTCTCTGTCGGAAAAAGGAACGGTCTGAACGGGGAAGAGTGGAAAGCTCACGCTATGAAGAGGTTTATAGATGATAGATGATAGAGGGGAATATACGTGTAGTTCTTTGGGAGTTAGGAAGCGGGGAAAGGGCTGGTTTGATGAAGGTGCTGGGGCTTAGATTGAGATGTTGGGATGGAGAGGGACGACCTCTGCAATGAGAGGGACGACCTCTGCAATGTACTTAAAAGATTCAGGGAGTATCTCACGCACTTACATGTCCAACAGCCTCAGCTCAACTCAAGTAGCCAGCACGAACATCACCTCAACTTCACAAAACACTTACACAACATTCATCCGTCCATTCATTTCATTCCTCTGCAAACTACGCTCTAATATCCCACAGCCTAATCCTACCCTGCTCATTCCCCACCGCCAACATATTTCCCTCTGCACTAAACGCCAGACTCGTCACGGTCCCCAACGGCGTGCTGCTGGTCGGCCAATTCCGATACACAGTACAGCTTGGCAAATGCACCAGCCGCAGAGCGTCACGCTTCCATTTGCTGCTGAAGCAGAGGATCTGGCCGTCGGGCGAGATGGCGAGATTGGACGTTGGCGTGACAAGTTGTTCGAGACGGCGTGTGGGTTGAGGGCGTTCTGTTATGTCGATTGTTTCGTTTGATGATGAGGTGGAGGAGGAGGTGATGAAGGAGCGACGGTCGTAGATGTTCACGACGCCAGACTGGGAACCGATGACAACCCATCTATCGCCGCCCAAGATCTTCGGACCATTCGAACCGCCGAGCGTAAGTACTGTAGCGCCAATACTCCCGTCGTCGATCCAACGCGCGACGAAAGAGTGCGAGGACATGCTGTACTCGCCCACCTCCCCACCCTTTCCTACAACTGTCAAACCCTGGCCATCATGCCACCACGCGAAATCTGCGACGCCGTTCTGCCCCTCTATCCGCGCAGATGCAAGCCACTGCGTCGTACTCGCATTCAACACATTCACCACCCCACCTCCCTTTTTCCCGCTGCCGATCAGACCCATATACCGCCCGCACGGACTCAGCTTAAAGCGCTCCATGCTCCTCTGCTCATCCTTGTGGCCGTAGATCCTCGTGACCTTCTGCACGGTACCCGAGGGCAGGTCCCAAGTGTGGAAATACCTGCGCCGGCCCGCGAAGAAGATCTTGTCGCCGGACGGGTGGAAGCAGGAGGTGGCGAGCGGCGTAGAGCGGATGTGCACGCTGGTGAGCTGCGGGTTGGGGATGGGGTGCGCGGTGGGCGCGATGTGATGCATGTAGAGCGTGGATGCGAGGCCCGAGGACAGGAGGACTGGGTAGGACGGGTGGAAGGAGAGAGAGGTGATGCCTGAGTGCTGTATGCCCGGGATGTCGCGCGTGCGTTGGATGTCGAGGACTTCGGGGCGCAGTTTTTGCTTCTTGCCTGCTGGTGGCGCGGAGCGGATTAGCGAGTTGGCGTCTTGAAGGAATCTCGCCAGTGGAAGTGTTGAGGGATCGGTTTCATCGAGGTCCATTTCTTCGTCTGTGGAGAATGAGGAATTGGAGCCGGCGGATGATCTGCGTTGACGTTTCGCGGGTCGCGATGATTGCTGTGCCCAATCTGGGATGGGATGTAAAAGCTCAAACTGTTTCCGTAATCTTCTAGTGTACTCTCTTCCGCTGACTACATCATCTGTCTCGTGTGTCCGTAGTTTTCGCAATCGTGGGTTGTCTGCCAACGATATAGTCAACCGCTCATCGTCGCTATCTTCCCATGCCGGTGTTTCGCCCTCCTCTTCTTCCTCCTGACCTCCGAATGGTATCATAGCATTCTCACTTTCTCCAGCTCCTGAGTCCATGAAAAATAGCTACATATCATCAGCTCACGCCCGCGCATAGTTCTCGGACTTCTCACATCATCGTCCGCCAAATCTTCCAGTGCATCTTTCTTCTCCACATCCTTTTCGCCATTCTCCCCATTTTCTATACCATCCATGTCCAATTCCTTCGATTCCTTAACCGGCGCATCACCACCCAGCAAAAGCCTCGTCAATGCCGCTTCCTCCTCGTCTATATCAGACATGCCCATTCCCTCATTCTCACTGCCATTTTCCCTCAAATCCGCATCAAGCTCTTTCGCAGGCTTCGCCTCGCCCTTACGACTGCTGCTTGACTTTTTGGATCGGGAATGGCGAGGCATTGTGTGGGAACTACGGTGATTCCTGAACCATTGTTGCAGAAATGTTTTCTGGTCGTGAACTTTTTTGCAGGGATCATAGTCTATGGACCCACCTTATGTAATAGCTCGACTTTCAAGCGCTAAGAGTTTAATACTTGAATACCGACTGCTAGCGTCTGCTAGCGCCTAGGCCAAAGCATACAGGCCAAAATTTCAAATCCGTAAGTATTCTCATAGCATATCTAGAGGACATCGATAATTCGTAGCGACTCTAGTTCTAGCGCGCTTGAAGAAGGTACACTAAAGCACGAATAACGTCCGCTATTGTAAAAGGCTTTACAATTTTCAAGATAGATCTATTTGACCCAGAAGATCAAGACGTGATTTCCCGGGTCAGATCGGAGCTTGGCATGCTTTATACAGTCTCTTCGCTTCAGACTGTGTTATCTGATAAATGTTCCGAGGTAAAAACAACATCTCGGGTTGTGATGTTATTGTGACAACACAAACGTTTGTCGGTCTTGGTAAATCACGTTTATGGATGACTCAGGCATGGATTCAGGAGCTGAAAAGATATGGACTGTGGACTGCGGAGCGTGGTTTTCCTTTCCCTTCTCTTCATCATTTTTTGTATTTTTCGTACCAGACCTATAAGTAGTCTTAGTACATCGATATTCACCCTCTTCGCTTGTTACCACGCTTGCATTCGTGACATTGGGATTGTTGGTCGCTCGTGTCGTTGCAGTTATACTGTTCTTTTGCATAGTGGAACGAGCGTAACATAGATGTACACCTTCGGCCACTGAACTTGTAAGATCTTTCATATAGCAACACGCCTGAGATGACTTTCAACGCACGGCAGAGAGATCATTATGGGGCTTAAGAATCAGCGCGTTTTGTTTTCATGTGCCGGAAAATCAAATTGGTAGGTAAGATGGTGCGCATCCGTGATTGGAGCAGTCTAAGTACAGCGCAGTGAATCCATCCTATATCAGATATTTCCACTGTTCAAGGACGGGCCTTCCGTCACAATATCAGTCTAAGTATGAGCTTAAGCCTGGTATGTAGAAGCCGAGACATTTCCACCACGACCAGTCCAGTTGACGTGGATGTTCTCTCCAACCTTGTACTTGTCGCTGGCGTACTTGGGCTTGATGTGGAAGGTGTGGGCACCGAAGTAATCACGCTGGGCTTGAAGGAGGTTGGCGGGCAGGTCTTCAGTGCGGTAACCATCGAACCAGGAGAGAGCGGTGGAGAAAGCTGGGGTTGGGATACCGAGAAGAGCTGCCTTAGCGACAACATCACGCCATCCGGGCTGAGCCTTGTGGATGGCCTTGTTGAAGAAATCGTTGAACAGCAAGTTCTCGAGGTTATCGTCAGCGCGGTATGCGGCGGTGATATCCTTGAGGAAGACGGAACGGATAATGCATCCTCCACGCCACATGAGAGCAATAGATGGCTTGTTGAGCTTCCAATTGTACTCCTTGGCAGCCTTTGTACGTTTGTCAGCTGCTACCTTCAACATGCACTGTAATGGGGTCGACTTACCTCTTGCATCAGCATGAAACCCTGAGCATATGAGATGATCTTTGAGGCGTAAAGAGCTTGCTCGAGATCCTCAAGGAATTGTGCCTTGTCACCCTCGAACTTGTTCGAACGACCGACGAATTGCAGCTTCTTGGAAGCAGTGGTACGCTGCTCCTTGATAGATGACAGGCATCGGGCAAGAACAGCTTCAGCAATCAGAGTGACTGGCATACCGAGATCAAGAGCGTTGATGGCGGTCCACTTTCCGGTACCCTTCTGTCCAGCCTGGTCCAAGATCTTCTCGACAAGAGGAGTTCCGTCATCATCGTTGAAGTACATGATATCTCGGGTGATTTCGATCAGGAAGGAATCCAAGACGCCCTTGTTCCACTCAGTGAAAACATCTCCGATCTCCTTGTTGGTCATACCAAGACCGCGCTTCATGATATCGTAGGCCTACATGCATTAGTAACATTACAAGATACATGCATGTTCAGAAGGCATACTTCGCAAATCAGTTGCATATCACCGTACTCAATACCGTTATGAACCATCTTGACGTAGTGACCAGCACCCTCATCGCCAACCCATTCGCAACATGCCTCACCATCACTCTTGGCAGCAATGCTTTGGAAGACGTCCTTGATGTATGGCCAAGCCTCTTCGTTTCCACCGGGCATGATGGAAGGACCATATCTGGCACCCTCCTCGCCTCCGGAGACACCACTACCGACAAATCGAATTCCCTTTCCAGCCAAGTATTTTGTTCGTCTGTTGGTATCGGGAAAGTGAGAGTTACCACCGTCGATGATGATATCGCCCTTTTCGCAGTATGGGAGGAGGGTCTCGATGAAGTCATCAACCGGCTTTCCAGCCATGACGAGCAACATCATACGGCGGGGAGTCTTGAGCTTCTCAACGAACTCCTTGACGGTATGTGCGCCGACAATTGACTTTCCCTTGGCCTCGTTGGCGAGGAAGTGGTCAACCTTGGAGACGGTACGGTTGAAAGCAACGACGGTGAATCCGTGGTCGGCAGCATTGAGGACGATGTTTTGACCCATGACGGCCAGGCCAATGAGGCCGAAATCACCACTAGGAGCATTGTCAGTGTTCTGAGTCCGAGCCTTCTCCTTCGTACGTGGAGGTGTATGTAGAAGTCCGCGGGGAGGCCCGCCGAGATTGATGCCGGCCAGACGCTCGCTGAGCAACATGGAAATGGTTAGGAGGCATTCTTGTGAGGTAAGACGCTCGCTGAAGTAAACGCGGATGGCAATAACTCATTGCTAAAAGTTCCGTATGGTCCGTAGCTTTTCTAATTTTTCTTGAAGCAGCAAAGTCGGTGGTGGAGGGGTAAATAAAGAGAAGAATAGCTTCACTTACACTGGACCAGACATGTTGATTGATGTATTGGTCTGTGAGGTTGTGTTAGATAGTGTCCTGATGAAGCGCTGGAAGAATTACTCACATTTGGGATTTCTTTGGGTGTTTTGAGAGAGTTGTTGGGACGAGGTCGTATGTTGGAAGAAGTTCTTGCGGGAGTAGTGCTTGATTACGAAAGGGTAGGGCTGGGCTAGTTTTATAGCCAAAACACCGGACACCACGGACGACGATTGTATCATCAGATACTCAGAACATCATTATAATTAATGTTTTTGTAAAGATCACTTCTACGATAGCCAGTGAATTCGCCTGGCTTTGATTGATTTCTCTGCTGTTCACCCTCGTACTGGGGAGAAAATTCTGAGCGGGACCCATCCAGCCACTGCGGTCGTCTATTCTCTTGAGATCGCGATGTTGTTGACATGCTGCCTTATGTATTCACCTATTCACCGGAGATATACTATACCGCGTATCGGTCCTCCCCTATTAGCCATATGTTATTGCTAAGCACGGTATGTGGTTAACACTTCCTCTCATGCTTGGTGATTATTCAGATATCGAGTGTGTCAAACACGTCTCATCGGCAGCTCTTTACCCCCACCACCACCACAAATTGTTCCAAACTTGAACCCCGCCAAGCTTATCACGTGATATGCAATCCACTTGTCAGCCAAACATTGGATTCAATCTCAATTCATTTTCCATGGCAAGTGAAGTGACTTTACCGTCACTCGCGCAGCTGAGTTTACTTGTTTCAGTGCTAGGGTTCCCATAACTGTGTGGGATTCTCCAATGCACGCCCAGCTTTGATTTGAGGACGTAATCTTTAGCATGTGCGAGTGCTGGTCAATTACTGGGGAGTATGAGGTCCAATACATATCAAACTTAGGTCCTGGGCCTCCATAGGGCGACTGAGAATGACCCTAAAAAGGTATATGGCCTATTGGTCTTGAAAATGTGACCTGGAATTGGTATTCGATGGCAAACATCCCATGATTTAACCAAAAGAGTACCAAGGCGTCCAAGGCGTTGGGGAGAGAGATATATATTTATACCAAGTCCTTCTCTTTCGTGATTTCATTCTCCTTCGCTTGCACCTCCGCTTGTGCTCTGTACAACCGACATGATAATTTCACTCTCTCCTCTTTTCATAGCCTCTGGCACCATCGGTTCAAGCTTCGAAGCGGGTATAGGAGGAGCACCAGCGCGACCAGTGAGGGTGATGATGTTCGGAGGGGTTTTCAGGGCGATATAACAAATGGGGCGACGAGGGGTGTGGGTTTACTGGTGTGATGGGGCTGGTGGTGTTGACAATTTCCTTGTGGATGATTAGGAGTATGCGACGGTGAGATGCTGGGCTGCTGCAACACTATTTGCGTTTGTTAGAACAATCTTTGCCTTGTGCTGTAACCAGTGTATATAGTTCATCAATCTAAAATGATAGAAGCGCTCATACCACCAACTTTCAACATTTAGAAGTACATTAGTAAGTCACTTCCGTGATAGCTTTCTTGCACTCTCCAGGCTTTATCAGCGTAATCGCAACATCTCTTCAGAGGAACGATTCCAGAATCAACTGCATCGTGACTGGCAAACCTGCGTATGATTGTCTCTCAGGTATTTTTACCTACAAAAAGGATGCTCTTTCCTCCAGCTCCCCTCATATTACTGCTTAGGGCTATAGTATCTCAGCTCTGCCGCTGCGGTGCAGTGCTCAAGGCGGCGCATAATATCTGCCGTGGAGGACAGAAGCCAGTCCTACATGTCGATAACGGTATGACAAAGAAAATGCTGATTGACTTCAAGATCAAGATCGTTGTCCTAGACTGGTGGGCGGGTTGCGCTCTATATCTATTCCGTTCTCTGCGCCGACGCTTTGATACGGCTGCGGTCCTCTCCTTTCTTTGGCATGTATCACATCCATCTTCCTAGATCACTATATGTCCCGTTCCTCTTATTGATACGTTGTTGTTCCGCTTAACGCTCTCTCCTTTCGTCCTTTGTTGCGTTGTGATTCCGTTGACTCTGCTTCGTTGTTGCTATGCTCCTCTGCTTTTGCGAGTCTGTGACAGACGTCGCTCGCTCTAATCATCAAGGCCATCCCCCGAGACATGACTTCCGCCATTGTAGTATGCAAGGCCAACGCTACAATTCTCTGCGCTTCAAGTATACATCTTGATGGATAGAGCGGCTGTTTCCACAGCACCGCTCGGTGGAGTCGACATAAACAAAATTTAGCTATCAGCGATGTTTATATGACTGCACGTCTCTGATGTGAAGCGCCATGGAGGCTTCAGCTTAGGCTTATGGGCTAGATTTACTCTGCAGGCAGTTCGTATGATGTGGTGCGAGTAGTGGTGAGAGATTTTCATCCGTCGCTGTGATATGGCCTGCGTTGCGTATTTATGAAGCTGAGCTTCTAGACCACGATCGATGGCTATGCGTGGCAGATCTGCAGAATACGATGCACAATGAAGCTCTCTAAAATATGACATGCTATTTGTTGAGGCGCAAGCAGCGCAGAAGTTGTATAGTGACTGCTGAGTCTTCGAGTTGCCCACTCGTATCTGCTGCTGTCGCTCAGCTACGTTCCTGCGATTCTTACACATATGTGTCTGCCAGATTCGTAGAGCCTGATGCACGTGAGGCTCTCGAGAATATCAAAGCTCTGTTATTGGATCAGATGAAAGAAAGATGGACATCTGCATGGAAGTTTTCAGGTTACGCGCTCGTATTCGCTACATGTTACGGCCGGCATACCGGTTGATACTGTCGAAGGTTCAGGTGTCAAAGAGAGAGTAGAAGTCAATCGATTGTATTTGGACCAGTAGCTACGCTACGAATCGAGAAGAAAAGACAAAGGAAAGGAAAAAAGAGCTCAGGATGGAGCTTCGACGTAAGGTCATGTCCGTCTCGCTAAGGTGCGCTAGTCTCACCAAACTGTGTTTCCATCATCTGGCGAATAGACGTTACGGGTCGTAATACTACAGCAGCGAGTTTTAGTTGAAGTGCAATGCATGTGGTGTCTGTCGCGGTGTGAAGCAGAACTGTGAGCTATGCTTGTTTGGCTGGCAGGTCTTCTGCCTACGATGAACAGGCTACCTACTGCAGAGGAGTGATGAGCTCAGAGTGCAATCTTCCGCCCTTACACAAGAAAATCTAAAAAAGACAATAAGATAATGATCGTAGGAAGCGAGGGTTTGTTCAAAGATTGCGTAATGAACACATTAAGAGGGTTTGTTCCCAAAGATTGCCTCTTTTTGCTGTTTTCCCCTTGCAGGGTAGACGAATTCCTAACCATTCCTGGCGGATTACTCGGGTTACAGAAACTCGGCCCTCGAAAGGGAAGTTACTAATTTCTTCAGAAGAGCGACGTCCCCACTCGCCCATTGGGTCGACTATCGATTTCTGTTCGACTCCCACGGATTACTCTTTTATCGTATGGGGTATATATACCTACATTCCATATCAGCCACACTCAGAACTCGCTAAGTAACCATCACAATAAATCTGAGCTCACGAGTCTAGCGATGATGGAGAGGTATCTCAAGCTGAGGCACACCTCTTGGCTCTCGCTTAAGCCCCTGAGAAGATAAGACCACGAACAATGGAAGTACCTGGGTATTGTATTATATACTGAAGAATCGGCGGCTTCAATCTATCTCTGTGCTGGATATAATCTGCATTGACGCTTCGTGACATCCCCGCATTGTCCAAACCTGTCGCCACCATTTTTGCAAGGTTGCCAAGCCATCCACCTGTGCATCGTTGGGAATCACAGCACCAGCATTCAAATCCCGCCTCTCCATTTTCTCTCTGATTTACAGTTCTCTCGCAAGGTTCTCCTCCGTGAATGGAGCGTCAACCCACTGCGTGGGTCAATAGCAGCGGCGAATGCCTCCGGTATGTACATTTACCCAGCAATTATTCACTGACTATCCCCGACAACGACGAGTAAATTCCGCACTCCCCCACGCAGATATCAGAGTTCTGACTCCATACAAGTGCCTATTCAGTGCTTGGAATTATCATCTTTTTCTCCAGGACTATTCAACGCCAACTCCGTGGGCTATCAAAACCCCTTTTTCTCCAAGTTCAGAGAACACCTAACGACATGCACTATAAACCCACAACCTGTCCTCCACTTTAAATAACGGACTTCAATATCGTACCAAGCTACCTCCGAGTATTATACTCACCTGTTTCTATCAATGTCTTTGACAAACTACATTTTACCTACCCGCATCCTCCACCACATCCATCACCTCACCATACTTCCTTCTCCTCATCGCGATGTAATCTTTTCTTACTGGGATGAAAGGCGGGCGGAGGAGTAGCTGGCCCTCTCTCTGGTGAGCATCTGCTGTGTATACTCCTCTCACGTTCAGAGTCAAGGAAGGCAGCTTGTGCTGGTAGGTTCGAATTCTGCGGCTGCCAACACATCATGCTTAAGATAATAGCGTGGCCAGTAGGACGATAGATTTGCCAGTAGCGACGGCAACCTCGAAGACGATTGCGACTCGATCTTAGGTTGTCCTTAGGGCCTGACAGTTCACCCGCGGCTCCGGTCACTGTGGCAGATCATATTGTGTTGGGGAGCGTTCACAGGCGGTGGTCGTATTGGAGAAAGGCGGTTACAGTGAAGCGTTCTTGCAAACTGGCAGCAACCACTCATGGATTTCCTAGCTCAACACAGCCTCAATTGGACTACCCAAAACTCAGAACCGGTAATATCATACACAGTACAACAAAACAATTATACTTCACTCACAGTTTTATGGACCTGGGAGAGCATCGCCGTTTTCTGCGTATCGAACGGGCGATTTTGACGAGAGATAACAATGTTGGGAAAGTTTTACCCTCCGAGGAACAGGGGGGGGGGAGTCATGGAATCACGGTTGATGTTGCCAGCGATGTTGCAGCATACCTTTGTTGTGACAGTAGCCCACCAGGTATCTAGGGACCGCATATGCCGAAGGACAGTTGGTCGCCGAGTCAGAGCCTTATACTACAGTCACAACCAGAGCACTTCTGTCAACAGATATTTACATATATCTAGATGGAAGCTAGACCGCTCAGTAGAGAAGGATACTGGTCACAGGAGTGTGATGAAGTGAGCTGCGTCTCCTGTGGTAGACGCAGCTTGGCAACTGGTGCCAAAGCTGGGCCATTCCGGCATAGCTATCCAAGCGGATGGCTGGAACCGTGTATGAATAAATCAATAAATAAATAAATAAATCCTGAGATGAAGGCTGCACTCAATATCACCAATCTCGGTGCTTCCTTGTTCGCGTCCCAAGGCTTCTTTGAAAGAGAAAATCCCTTGGTGGAAGCTAAACGGTGAGAAGAAGAAGGCGAAGGCTGCCGCCATGGTAAAACTCGCTACCGACCAGGCCTATGTCGAACGAGAGAAGGCTTGGTTGGGTAAGTACTGATGCTCCATGTCTATCTCATTTCTTAGTTTCGTGGTCTGGTGGCGTATGCTAGTACTGTCGTAGCTGCAAAGGAGCTCGAAGATCAAGAAGGACATCTTGGTTCGAGTCCAAGAGGTTGTTTGAGGAGGGGAAGGAAGTCGGCGCGTACTAACATCCCTGTTGAGGCATTGAAGTTGTATGGTACTAGACCAACTTGTGTTAGGTGTGAGAGAATTGGGTCGGCGAACGTGAAAAGCTCGTTGTGGACCGTGAGCTAGTTTCTGAGGAAACACCCAAGTTCATTTAAGAGCGTGATATTGCGACCTAGCAGAATTCAACACGTATCAAAGAGTGTGGTCTTGATTCCGAGAAAGCTTGTCTTGAGAGAGGTCAGTCGTCTGTGAGTGGTTGATAGAACCTCAAACGCAGTCCTCGTATACTGGTCTGCTGGTCCAAGCCAGATCAGAACCTGTCGAGCTGCCAGATAGACCTCCCTCATAAGTTTCACTTGTCATTCTCGTTCCTTGAAGTCCCTATGATCAATGCAAGTTCCTTTGATCCATACAAACCCTTCAGGATAGCAGCAGTGTGTAAGAAATGAGTACAGGCTGTCCGTCACTCGAAGCACGCACCAATTGACCAGTGTTATGTTTCCCAATTTCGGATCGCCCCAACAACACGAGAGTACTTCATATCGAACCGTTTCACTGTGAAGGTAGACTGGAGACAGCGTCAGACGGATGATTTACTGTGTCCTTGGATTGCCATGGAATTTGATCAGCTGTATCTGACCAGGTTAGAGCCGCATGTATTTGTAGTCAGGCGGCTCGGGCATGAACAGTTTTGGACATCTTGGTTTCCTAATTGTCGTAGATTCTCGAGGCTTGTGGCATCGAGAAGCCAATCGAAGTCTTCATCTGCTTCAGTGTCTGATGGAAGGGAGTTCTTGCACGGTCAGCATGTTTACGAGGTAACCCTACATTGTCAAGGTCTCACAGATGCATGCAGCTTCTGTCTTCATCACTAGCTCGCCGCCTGGGTCGTCCCAGAAGATAAGGATCTGTATTCTAGAGCTCTCCGCAAATTTGGATGTACAGCTAGGGAGCTCCGGTATCTTGTTCTTGTGCATCGTGCCGGCAAATCTGAGCAGGTACAGAGGCTCATCGAGTATAACAGCGATGGCA
Source organism: Calycina marina (assembly GCA_019669825.1). Lineage (NCBI taxonomy): Eukaryota > Fungi > Ascomycota > Leotiomycetes > Helotiales > Pezizellaceae > Calycina > Calycina marina. Next base: position 119,374 of record MU253760.1, read on the forward strand.
GTTACTATCACATAGAGGTCTGCAGGCCCCTGGCGATAGCGAGGTTTGATATCAAGGTCTTGAAAGGACAATCCGAGAGCACGGTACATCTTGTCTAGTAGGTTTGTAGCGTTTAACGTAAACATCGCCTGAAAGAGCCGCGAGAGTGATCCAATATTGCTCGCATTTCCTGGCGCTCGACAGTGGCATATGTCAAGAATAAACCGCTACCCGGACGGGGAAAACGCTGGGCTGTTGGAATGAGTTGATATCTTCTGAATAGGCCAGTTGTCGTAGAATGTCTCGATCACGCGTGCAATGTGATCCCGCGTCATCGATTCGCCCCCCACCACTCCCAGGAAAGCGTTGCCTTCTTTGCTAGTGTGATATCTTGGAATACTCATGACCAGGGTAAAGCAAGGCCCCTTGAGTATCATTACGAACTGCAGAGCAGCCATGAGAATGATCGATTTGGGATGGATCCTTCTCAAGTTGCATGCCTCCGCAGAAACGTCCCCTTCCGCGAGGCAAGCCAACATCAAATGGGCAGAAGTCATCACTGAGAAGGCAGGCTTCTGAATTGCCGTAGACGAGCACAAAAGAGCTAGTGCAGTCTCACAGACTAGATGGGATGATCGTCGAGAATACTGGCATCATAACCGCACACTGTGACGCAGGATATCGAGCTTCGAGGAGAAGTGCAATTGTCGCCATTACCGCCTCTTCACACCACGGTGTCTGAATTGGTAGAGCTAGTAGGGGGCTCACTAATAGTAGAGTTAATAGCTGCAGAGGTTTGTTGGATGGCGGGAGCAGAGAAGTTGAATAGACAACTTGATGCGAACTGAGTGCTGAAATCTCAAGAGAACACTGCCTTAGTGCCGAACTCAGACGCGTAGTGAGGTCCATTAAATGAACTGTGGTGCACTCGTTTGGGAGGATGACGCGCTCAAGTCGCTCGTTTTATTCATCAGCAGCAGCAGCAACTGGAGCGGCGACCGGGTTCATAGGAGAAGATACAAAGACTTCAACATCGACCTCAGCAACAGGAGCAGAGGCTATTGCATATCCTGAAGGGAAGGTGATGCGATCAAAGCGACTCTTGCCTTGACCGAACGCCTTGAAATCAAATAGTTAGCTTGTGTGCAAGGAAGAATCAAAGGCATCAGATCATGCATCAGCATTGACTTTTCCCTCAACAACTTGGCTTTCAATTTACTATTCACTCAAGTCCCCTGAAATAACAGCAGCCGCGAAGCTGAAGTTGATTCTTTTTGGGAGCGTGAATAAAAAAGTCGATTCCCCTGATATTGATCCAGTAGTTCGTAGAGCAGATGTTCTTGCCACAGTCTCTCCTTCATTGTCGTCCGACTCATCGTCCGACTCAATAACGTCAGCGGCGAAGTCAAAGAAGTTTGCCTGCGCGGGGTTGAACAGGGACAGAAATTTCGATGCCACGGGTGCCGCGAGGTGCATGTGATGTGGAGGCATTGACAGGAATTCCCCAGGTAGAAATAGTTAGAGAGTAAACCGTATCATCAGTAGCGAAACTGTTCAGTGGAGAACTGCAAAAAACCGCAGAACTATGGGGTGAAGATAGAATGATCGTCGAGTCGTCGCTCCGGTTAGCTGCAACGATCTTTTGCGCCTTCTTGATCTTGGCCATGTTGATCTGGTGCTGCTCCTTCATGTGCTTAACTCGACACGCTCAAGACTGAGCTCTTCGAAATTTATGGTAGCTGTTGCGACCTTGTCACATGTATTGTTAAGGACATCAACTGCTTGATGAGAGTAGGCAGTCAGATAACACGAAAATAAGGCACGCCGCGGGACGACTGTCAGCGTTTACTTGGGGAAATTTCAACAATCGCTGGGAATATCTGCACATGCTGTTGAGTCGACCATGGTTTTGTAGGGTCTGGAGATGTGGGTTCAGCCCTCGGAAACCATGCCGTTGCTGCTGCAAGGGCTCGAAGAACTGCAGTAGTTTTGAAGACATCAGCTTGCTTTTGGGCCTTACCTGAAGCTTGGTAGACTATCACATACTGGCAAGGCCTTCGAGTTCATCTAGCACTAACAGCTAGTAGTACTGAGTGGTGGAAGGTATTGCAGGCAGCCATTCTTGTACGGGATGAAGTAGTAGTTCGTAACATGTACTCTATGTCTATGCCATGAACGTACCTATCGGACTATGTCCGTGCCATGCATGAAGATATCAAATTAATGGTCAGTATAAACAGAGCCCAACCCACCGTCTTCGAACGGCCAATTTCTTGGACCTTAGCTTGGAATACTATCCGTCAAATTAGGAAGTGGAGGGAGGGTGTTCAGAGGAATGTACATTGAATCACTTGCTATGTCTAGTTCTTGGCATGAAAGCATCCAACCCTCTGGGCAAGATATATGGCATACTTGAATTATTCCATCGTACAGGACCTTTACAAATGGTGCCTCGCTATAATTTCAGCCTTCCGAATTGTTCACGATGGCTGCTGTGAGAACCGTAGTCCATGAGAGATCGCTGTGGCCTTTTCAATTTGCTGATCTACATCAGCAAAAGATGACAGCAGGTCTCCCAAGCTGGGTGCCTGATTTTGCTGAGAATGTTGGAAATAGCCTGTGGGACCGAACGGAAATGATAACATTTTCTTTATCAAGAAAAACAAACGGTATGAGGACAGATCCCTGGGTTTGACGGGATCGTTCGTGAAGGTCTTGGCAGTTCAGGAACCGCGTTTCCTCCAGCCGAAGCCACTATCCTCCCTTGATGATAACGAGATTTGTGCTTGGACACTCCACGCTAAGGTGATTCTCGCTATCGCAGAGGAAAAGGTATACTTCTTTGAGATTAAATGTGCACACGAGAGACTGTTCAAGACTACCAGGGTCTTTGGTATGTCGAATATGACGAATGGCAAAACTTTGTGCAGTCGCTCAGCTTTCTACAATGCGCTCTATATACTGTGGCCGGTCTATTCAGCTGGACTGGACAAGCAACCACATCTGGATGATTTCCTTGCAATTAAAGAGCAAACCGAGAACGAAGATCAAGAAAATTTGCGCAAATCATCTTTAGGGGTATGAATTCTCGGTGAGTAGACACCACCCTGCTCAAAATATACGCAACCATCCCACTTGCTTCCGAATCCGGAGACATGATGTTTGTAGCTCAAAGCGCTTGTACACCACTAATCCTAAGAATGACACAATCGGACTATCTAACCTTGAGAATATCAGCTTGTAGAACCTTGTTCTCTTACAGGCTTCATGAACAGTGATGTCTTTAAGACAGGATTCTAGGAGCTCGAGATAATGCTTGTCTGAATGACCAGACGGGGACCGTTCAACCTGTCATGGTCTTCAACCCCCATATGATTGACCAAAAACATACCCAACATTCAACCTCTGGAAACGGCGAACAGCTAGCACCTCAACATAACAGCCGCGAAGATCTCAAAGCAGCTATCAGAGGTTTGGCGGGTACGCTGGGGATTATGGCTTGCCCCAGCGTTGCAGAATAACATCACATGGACATCTTCGCATCGCAATTCGAGCGTTCCAACGACCACGTGAAGTATCGCATCAACGACCATACACCACACACCACGCCACAACTCAACTCACTGTACCCTCATCCTCAGCAAACGTTCAGCCACACATCGCTGCGCAAAGGAGCTGTACATCTAGCACAGAAATCCAGCACTAGCTTAGCCCCAAGCAGACCCTTCGTTTCAGAAAAGAAGATGTAGCGGAAATTGCACGTCGTAGGTTTAGGATGTGGAGAGTAGGAAGCTAGGATGAGAGATACAGATAGCTAAGAGGGCGTGGATGAGAATGTGCGTGGAAGATTGGAAGGAAGATTGGAAGGAAGGAAGGAGGGGGAGGGAGAGGGTCTGGATTTCGCACGATGGTTGCGAGAGTGAGATGCTTCATGCACATGGAGAAGAATAACAGTTATTGGCATATGTAGTTCAAACGAATGTATGTATACCACTTGGCTATTTTGCTGGCGTTGCAAAGCAAGAGATACGACTAGGAAGGATATGGATTAGCGGAGATAACCAGCTGAGTGGAAGAGTTTGAACACGCGGCGATCACGCACAAGTCCAGGGATATTGGAAAAGGGTTTTCATATATCAAACAGCGACAGCTATGTTTTATAGCCATCAACCCAGCCATTCTCTCTCTCATGCCACTACCCCTTCTATCTACGAGGTAGGCATCCATCATATCACACACAGTATTTCAGTGAAAAAAAGAAGGTTCGCAAATCCAGCCCTGCAAGCCATGTCTCTTTGTAGAGGCAAGCCAAGGCAGACGCATCAACCTCATAGTATTCCCTTCTCAATTTTGAGGCATTCCTGTCTGAAACCTTCAACTCTGTTCCTTGCATTTTAAACCACTTCCGCCCCTCGCTCTCTCTCCTTCTAGCTCAGATGCAATCAAGCAAAACGGACCAGTGGTAGTATCGTGCCGAAAATAACAAAACACAGAAATGCCCCAAAGAGGATTAAGGGCATCAGTAACAGCGCGTTTTGATAAAGACCAACACAAGTATTAAGATGCAATTGTAAAGTGCCGACAAGTTTTTGTGAAACAAGAAAATTGAATTCGTGATTAAGGTTTGCGAATCGAAGGTGTTGAGAAGTACCGCGCAAACACAATATGTAGGGCGTTGTATTTTGTGTGTTATGGTGGAGTTCCCGATGGGTAGGTTGTGTCCCATCGAAAAGAGTTAGAGAGTGACTTAGGAGTCGCCGCCGATGAAAGGCGTTGAATTCGTACAGTACTCGTTAAGAAATAAGCTTTATAGTGTTTCAGTGGATCATAACAATTTCTCATATGGGATCGTCGTCGTATGTGTTTTGTGTATTTTGTGTTTTGTGTATTTTGTGTTTTGTTTTGGTGTGCGGGGTATGATTGGTATTGAAAGGCTCCTCAGTCTCTGACTGCAAATGAAAGAATGGAGCAAGGATTCCTGATCCAAAAGATAGGAACGCGACCGACCCTTGGTGTTTGCAAGAATGGCGATGATATAGAAGAAAGCGCTAAACTCGAAATGTATGCCGATGCAGATGATGCACGCCAATACGCCAGAGCAAAGGAATTGTGAAAATGCTGCTCGATCTTTCGAAGACAAAACCGGCAAGCAACCTCTTCGGATGTCGATGAGTGCTGAAATAATTGACTGGTAGATGGGTAGTCCCGAACTCCAGCGGATGCAGGTGCAATGCAAGCGGGCAAAAGCAAAATTAATACGAAGCCATACGCCGGGCATGCGTTCGATCGAAGCCCGGCATCGGAGATCCCATATCTCTGAGACTCATGTCATCCTCACACTTGTTCCGCGAGCGACTCGGTGCGGTGGGACTATCGTCGACTCCCAGTTGCCCAAATGCAAACGTCTGAGCTCTCATGAACTTCGTTCTGTTCTGACGCAGTCGACCCATCTCCCGCTCGCACGTATATGCATGCTCTTTGTCATCCATCTCGACATAGTTCTGAGGAAAGCAGCGCTCTGGATTCTTCTTAAAAAATGAGCTGTAGCCGCCGTCGAGAATGTATACTTCGGGATAGGACAGCTTCGGATAGTGCTCGATGTTAGTAGATCGGTCTTGTTTCCGAACGTAGCGAGCCATTATAGGTGCTCTGTGTGCGGAATATTCACAGTGAAATATTAGCAAAGTTTTTCCAGGAAGACTTGCTGAGAAGAGTTGGCTGGTGATCAGCTCTTTATCATTGTAGTTGACAGCACCATCGATGTGACCACCTTCGAACTCGTACTCAAACCGGCAATCGATAACCATTCGCTGGTCGAAATTGCTGTTGTAATGTCCGTCCAGGATCCGCAGGAACGTATCCTTGGTGATCCTTGGGATGCTGTCTGGTGAACCTTCTTCGAAGAAATGTGGAAGCACTGGCTGGTGCAGCTCCTCAACGTCCATCACAGTGTGCAAAGAACTTGGTACAGCCTCGCATTTTGACTTTGTCACGTCTCCAGGATGTTCAAACATGCTCAATGATCGACGGAATTGCTTTCTTGGCCGAATTAACGGATTCGAAGGCCTTCTAGAGTGGTTGCCGATTGGAGAACCGTTTTTGAACGCCCCGGACATGCTGCCGAAAGGCTTGCTGACACGAGGGAAGCCCATTAGTGCTGAGGCTGAAGGGCTGTTGGCGGACTGTGGTCTCCGTTCCTGTACTGGTGATTCCATGAAGCACTCATCCAAGGACATTGATGTGGTCGTTGACAGCTTGCTACTTCCAGCTCCAAAGCGAAAAGGAGGAAGCTGAGAGTCAGCACTCCAAGGACCTAAAGTACTAGATGCAAGGTTGCTGGTAGACAATCCCTTCGCCCGAGCCAGTGATGGTCGTATTAAGATGGACTTTCTACGTCTGTGAAAATCAGCCTAATGTGGTGTGTTGCGCGGTAATTCAACTTACTCTGCGCCACCCACAGGTCTCGGTGCTTCCACCGGTTGGGGTGGAGATGATAGCATTTCCGTATCTTCATTCTGTGGTTGTGGTGTAGGAGACTGGATCGAGATATAGGCATTGAATGGTTGCTTGTGAGGAAGCGGCGAGATATCCATACGCTCGTCCAAAGGTCCTGGTGAGGATGACGGTATAGGAGGAGTTGTGACAAAGTCTAGATACGGTTAGCTTTTCTCTTATTCCTACATATGTATAGGAATTTACCACGGCCATTGATCGTCCCGAACAAGTTCGAAGTGAAGAGGGATCGACGAGGTGTCGGCAATTGAGGACTAACAGCCATTAGAAGAAAGCAATTGAGCATGTAGATGGGAAATTGTACCTCATATCGATGTGAAAGTTTTGAGAGAGATCTGCAGCAAGGCTGGTGGTGGGTGACGAGCCCCGGACGGGCTTCATGGAGAAGTAGTCTGGCTTGCCGGATTTCTTCATGCTCAAGTCTCTGAAGTCGAAGGCTCCTGGCCCAAAGTTGTTCGCGCCGGATATATGTGCGTGTGGATGTGAGGTGTACAGATCGTTACGGCCCCACCTGGGCATCAGAGAAGGCGGTTGCATGGCAGCCAGTGGTGAGGACTCCATGTTGGCGGGTTCAGGATAAGGATGCTGCTGCTCGTGCTCGGTGGTATCTTCATGCAATCAATTGGCAGGCTATAGTCACAAAGTGAATTGTGCCTTGGCTCCTTGGGTTTCCAATTGCGGACTCGATAGCACCTGAGAGCTTGTGTGGTCGACGGAAGTTAATATCAAGTTGTAGATGTTGCAAACGGAGAGGACCGTTCGAGTTTCGGAGATAGAGGTCGACAGAGGGGAGGGCTATTGGAATGTGCTCTGCATTGGAACCCTCTTGGGTAATCTGCCTATGCTATGCTATTGTCTTCTGAATTGGTGTGAGCTTCAACTGCTGGTTAGTAGACCCGTTGTCGAAGATATGTACATACGAAAGGCTGGTGAGGGATGCCAATCGAAATGTAGATATTTACTCCAGCGTTGGGTCTGTTGCTAATCGAAGCAGGAGAGGTCGAAGAGGAAGCTCAGAGGTTGAGATTAGAGAGAGCAGAGCAGCTGAGGATTTTGAGAGAAACGAGAAGCAAACGAAGTCAGATTGGAGTGGATCACTTGTTGACCTGGCGATGTTGGCCCCGATGTTGTAGCTGCCTGCTCCCTGCTTGCGCTTGGGAGTAGTTTCCTATCAAAACCCTGCTGCCAAGTGGCTAGAGCCACCAGAAAACAAGGTTCACCAGCGGATCCCGTGGAAGAAGTAATTATTGCAATACCTGACATCTTAACAACTTAATAAATTAGACGCTGAAGATGCAATTAGAATGGCCTCTAGCAATATGATCATCTAATTATCCCAGGCCAATTCACTTCACCAACTCGATTCCGTGCTGAACATCAACGATCTTGGCATTACAACCGGGAACTTGCTCCCTCACAACACCACGCCAACCGTGGAATCCACCCATGGAAAAGAAAGTTCCCTACGCCTCGCTCCTAATTTTTGATACACGCCTATTCCGCGGAACAAGAAATCAAGGGTTGAGGGCCTTGACAGCCCTTGTGAGGCCCAAATGGTGAAGACGTCCACAAAAACCGAAACTTTTATCCAGGTGATTACTACATTGAGGCAAATATCAACATGGCTCAGCCTGATATACCCAGCTCGGTGCAGAGATCACTGGATAATTCATCCGTTGCACAAAATCTGTCATAACTCCACACACTTTCATATCTTATCAATCATGTTTCAACTGCAAAGGTCTTTTGTTCAACAAGTCATGCGTTACCAGGAAACAGTCATCGATCCTCCCTGTCCATCAATGCCTTCTTTCTCGAACCCGCCCTCGCTCGCTCATCCCTAAGTTGCGGGGTGACGCGATGTCAATATTGACAAACACGTCTTCCCCAAAGCCGCCAAACCTCAGCCAAAACCAGATTTCTAGCTGTCTAGACGGCGTTTCCAACGACCAATAACGGACGAGATAACTGCACTTACCTCTCGAGCGTCTCGGCAACTGCTTCCAGATTGTGCACCTGCCAAAAATACAATATCTCGCGCTAGCTATAGGGCCGGGCTGATTGATCAGGAAGATAAGCGCCTCCAGGCTTGGACAGGGAAAGCATGAAGTCATGGGTTTATTGCACACCTTCTTTACTATCTCTGTCGTCACCTATTATACGAGCAATGACCACAGGATTCAAAGCGGTCACGGAAGATATCTTGGAAACTCAGCGGTCGCTTTTCAGGCGACCTTCTTTGTGTTGTTCTTCGGGATGATCTTTCTTGGTGACATGGTCAATGAGTCGAACTACTCCGAGGTCTTTTTTGCAGCTTGTTACTAGGACCGTACAACAGACCACTCAGAGGCGTCGAAAGAGAGCTTCGCCCATCCATCAGCCAGCCTTGTCAACGATTCTCCAGTCTCTTGCGTCTCAGGATTCGAGAAACTTAGCCTTAAGTCAGCAAGTCAGTCAGCCAAAAGATCCCCACATTGTCAAAACACCAACCAGAAGGAACGGCTGGTCAATGAGCATGTTTTCGTAGACGCTGGTCTGGCAGCTTCCGTTGTTGGTAATGAAGCGGTTTCTAAGCCTACCGACCTACTGGTACAAGCTTCTACCATCAAAGCCTAAATTGGCACTACCAGTGGCTCTTGAGAGACGCGTTGTCTTCTGGAAACCCGACGAGGGAAACCTGGACGTATGTAATTCTGTTTCTGATGCAGAATTCGTCCAGGGCAGATTTTTGCAGTCTGGAGTAGACAAGTATCGGCTGCGCGAATCCACTTCCTCGTCCCATGAGGATTTGTGAGTGGCGAGAAGCGAGTTTCCCACTTTGTCGATCATACAACCCTCTGAGAAACGCAGCGCTTGAGCGTAAACATGTTACTCCATTTGGATGGTCGTACATAAATTACAACTGCCTATATTGGACAGTGGAATTCAGTGAACGTCGTGAACTAATTCACAAAAATTCATTTTCGACTCTTGGCTTCACCTGATGTCATTCGAAAGTGTTTCCAAGTTATCTTGATTAGCTGCTCTTAGTCTGGCGATTCCAATGCTACACGTTCCATGATGTGGCCTTTGCTGCTCCTAGTTTGGGCTACTCGCTAATTAGTCGCCTGCGGGTTTGTAAACAAAATATCGGGATTGATATTTCATGTTGGAGCTATGGAAATGACTCGGTTATTTCAAAATCCACTTGACACTTCTTCCGCAACTTCAACGCACTTTTGACACTACAAACGGCATTTGTTACTTCGTGGAGAGACACCTGTGTGTTCAACTGCATACAACTGCATACGCCATCTGGAATCTGATAGAATTCCGAGTTTGATGAACCATCTCGCACAGACATCCGTTGTCGCGGTACAAGAACATGCATCTGCAACCTCGCAAAAAGTAAACAAATCATGTCTTGCCTTGCCGCCAGCATATCACGTTATCACGGGTCGAGTCGGAAGTTCTTCTCATAAGCTGAAACTCCCAGGGTTCTGTTACCCCACTGTTTTAGCTTGGGAATTACTTCAGTCTTACGAAGTACGACTGCGAGCTCGCTGCTATCTTACAGGAGTTCCCTCTGGATGCAAGATACTTTTACAAAACTCAAACTTCACAGCCGTTGCTATGCAGCTTCTGCCATAGCTACCAAAGTGAAGCTATATTAGCTACTCTAGCTCCGCCGCTGCAAGCTGCAAGGCACAAAAACGTATGCTGCAAGGCACAAAAACATAAGCTGAGCCAATGTTTCGCAGGCCTGTCCACCCTGATGCATCTGCCAGAAGCAGAAGTCGACCCCGCCATTTCCTTTCTTCCTCGAATCCAAGAGCTCAGGCTTGAGCATTGATCGAATTGCAAAACTTGGGGATGCGAGACAATCATACGAGAAGAAACATTATGCTCCAAAATCCGTAATGGGGGTGAGTAGAAGGGAGAGGCTGTTTATGGTATATGAAGGAGAGAGACCCGAGAGAGGGAAGAGTTGTGCAGCTTCGCAGGTTGCAAACTGGAAAAGAAGATGTGGCAACGCCCGGCTCGATCAAGTTGCGAGGGTTGCATATTTATGGGGTAATGAAGCATTGGAGCGTATATTAAACGAGACGCAAGGCATCTGTCAAGTAGGAACGAGTCTTCAAGTCTGGTTTGAGGACCCAGACATTGGGAAACTGCGGTTCATTGGATATTCAGCTACTTAGTCTTCAAGAACGAGAATGGTTCACTGATACTCTCGTTTCTCCAATATACCTGCCAGGTTTAAGACAGTATTCGTCTAGCTACAAGGACACTTTCTCTCACGTCAGGAGCAATCGTCTTAGACTGCTGTAATCAATATGTCTTGAAGACTATGTATCAACGAACTGGCCTAATCCTACAGCATACTCTTTGGCCTTAGCCAAAGGAGATCAAGACTCCGTTAAGCTCGTTCTCGCAACTTCCTTCCACCACCGCCTTCGAATTCATCTCCTTCGTCAGACTCCTGTCACCCTCCCCAGATCAAACACCTCCTTAACCTGCCCCTCTCGACCTCCAACCCAACGCACCCACTGCCTCACTCCCCGGCCATCACAATCCACCTTCTCCTCTCAGAACCGATGATGCCACGCCCGCCAATACACAACCGTCATCTCGGGGTGGCCCTCCTCAAAGACAAACGTCTGCGTCACCGCATGGAACGGCACGGCCTTGCGCGACAGGATGCGGATGAGGACCGCAGGCTACAGAGCGGGGGAATCGGCGATAGCGAGGCCGCCTGATGTGAGCGAGAAGGAAGAGAGGGCGGGGAAATTGGCGATGGCGCGCTTGATACCGAAAAGCACGTGGGCGTTGCTATTGGGGATGAGGTGCGGCAGCGTGGGGCCGAATGAGAAGATGGAGGTAGGGGGTGGATAGGGCGGAGGAGATGGAAGCCATGAATGCTGTTACGGAGGGAAAGCCGAGGGGTGGGTGCTCCGTTTGGGTGATATTGCTTCTTTGGGTGAACGGAGGGTGAATCTATGAGTATGTGATGGACGTCAGATCGGCGGCGATATGGAGTGAAGATGTAGTAGTTGCAGCCTTGATGGTGCCAAAGTCGTCGGCTTGGGTTTCCGTTCCCCATTCGTGATGGTAATATAACGACTACAACTTATCAGAACACCCTTCAAACAGACTTCGACGAAGATATTAAGCCATGAGCACAGCAGTCTGCGCCCTGAATGGCACCGGGATCCATCATTAGTGAGGTCTTGTGCCTGAACCCGTCTGCGCTTTCTCAAGCGTGAGCCGATAGAATATCTGTTATCCACATAAGGATACTCAGGCACTTGTAGGCGATATTATGGAAAAACATGTCATCGCGTCCTTCAATTTGATGTGCATAATATCTCGTGGCCGTACCAGCGTACCAGTTCAGCTTAGTGGGATCCTGTGGCAGTTCGCTTCGAGATGTCTTCCTTACACCGAGTGATATTCATCTTTCCTTTCCATAAAGCGATCTAATCACATTTCATACCATGTTTCGCACGAAAGTGGACCTACTGCCTTTAGTCAAAAGTTTGACGTATCCTTCCCTTTGTCGAGATTTAAACTCGAAAATAGTGCCAAGAGTCCGAGAACTTCTCCCGACAGTTCATTTCACACTCCTCAGAATGGTTCTTATATTAGACATATATTCCACACATTTGTTGAGAGATTCAGCATGCTTCATACCAGCTACATTGAAATTCACCATCGTGGCCTATCAGGTGACTCTTAGAATTGCCACTGAGCTTTCCTCTGGTTGGTTTCTCCGCCGACCACCAGTTTCTCCGTCGAACGCGAACATTTCATTCCCCCGTCAGAACGAATTCTCACCAGTCCGGAAAACCAGCGAGACGGGTACACTAAGCAGTTTACGGATGCCGGTCTCTGGTGTCGGAAACAAACTGATGGCGCCCCCCAGATAAATTCTCTAGGACACGTCGCACGGATTCTTTGGGGATATATATTGAGCTCCTCACCTCAAAATGCTTCTTGCCCTTTCGTGAATATACAAGCCAGCATGCGATTTATTTGCTCACACTAGAAAGCTTTATGGGAGGAAGCTGTGTGCACTGGTCACTGGTCACTGTCTTGATTTGGGTTTACTTAGTCATAACAGAGTTACGGATATCTTCCAACAGGGTAGTTTCCACAAGAGCCAACTTCATCAACGAGCTCATACTACCACAACTATTTATGCTCTCTTCTACCTCAGCACCATGATACCTGCCCGGCACAGTGCTCATCGGCCTTAGCTAGTCACTAACCTCAATATTGATATGCGCCAAAGATCAAGTATCTAAGTATCGACCCTCGCCGCCTCTGCACCTTCAGCCCATCATTCACTTTTTCACACAAATAGGATTTTCTCGCAAAGCGCAAACGTGTGTGCAACGCGTTTAAGACTTTGTCGAGAGTCTGAAGGGGAACCGTGTGAGGTGAAGATGGAGCTGGGAAGACTGGGCGGGCTTCGTCACGATTCAGATCTCGACTCCATGACACTTTGCATTGCCTTAGATATGCAAGCGAGCGAATTATATGGGATGGGATGGAGATTGGAATTCGTTGAGTGGGACGGGAGCGGGCGGTAGCAGATGGTTGTTCACTGATCACTCTCTCAGAGATTGCAAATTAGCATGCACGACCGTTAGTACCTGGCACCTTGCTTATCTCCTGTTCTATTTTATTGATGCTGCGACATACAGCAATACTGATGGTGTACACCACGATTTACAACAGGCCTGACAAGGCAGCATGAGAACGACGCAGCATCACCATCATCATCTCGCCTACGCCACACTCAACCTCCAAGTTTCAGACTCACTCTAGACTCCAAATTCACTAGACTCCAAACCCAATGCCTTATAAACACGCTATGACGCTTCCCGTGGAGCGAAGCTCCCGCGCCAGGTCCATCATCACTTCTACGGTCGAAAACGCGTCTTCTAGTCGACGAAGAGACCTCGGTACCTAGGTTGCTGCATGTCGCAAGTTATGTTGATATTCTTATAACCCCTTTCTCATAGTATGACGACTGGATTACGAAGAGATGATGGAGATGTGGAGGTGGAGGAATGTAGGCTGAAGGAGAATGGGAGAAGCTTGGCAGCATGCACACAACTCCCCGGCTCATTCCAGGCCCCGAAATCAATGACGATTTCAATGAAATTCAAGAGAGGCAATCCCCCTGCACGAGGGTCCCGTCACACCTTCTCAAGGAACTTCTACGGGCGTGGAAGCGTTTTCTATTAGACGAACAGACTTCAGTGCCTGGTTTGCTGCATGTCAAAGGCTACGTTGATCACTCCTATGCCTCCTTTCTTATCTTGTAAGGGCTGGATTGCTAACTATTGATGCAGATGGGGATGGAGATGTGGAGTCACAGCAGAATTGGACGATGAGGAGAAGGGGAGGCTTGGCAATACATACTCACTACCTACCATTCCAATTCCCATCCCAGTCCTTCGTAGCTACAGAAGAGCGAGATGAAAGTTCAATCAACATGTTATGTTCTACTTACGATACGAGGCCAAGAGCCAAGCGTTGATACGGTGCAAGGCCGTAGATGAAGAAAACTTGAGGCACCCGTTTTAGCCGCAGAGTCAATTCCTCTCCGAACAACAGACCCCATAAACAGCCAGCATCTCATCGAGCGAGAATCGTATTGGAAAGGTTCGTAAAGCCAAGGACAGGTAGGATTTGAAGCCAGCAAAGCTATAGGAAGACGAAAGCTCGTCGCAACCGCACAGTGACTTCTTCCCCACACAATATGGACTCTGACGGCTGCCAGCCCATCAAGCGATACCAGATTCAACTCGGCTAAGGCCAGAAAGATGGATCTTTGACGCCGTGGCTGGAAGGAAGAGGTCGGGTCTCCGAAAGTGACCTTTACTTGTTCTAACCAGCTTTGTTACTGGATGTTTCCTTCGGAACTTCTCGTTTTGTTACATATCTAACAAATTTGCTATTTGGACTAAGTGATTTTTGCCGATATGACCTCTAGGGATGTGTGAGGGTGGATAGGAGGAATAGTTGAACTTTTCGCAACTGTCCTTTCTACTTGCTTCAACAGCTCTGTCTCTGGACACTTCCCTTCGGAATCCCTTGTTTTATTGCATGTCTAACAATTTTGCTGTTTGAACTGAGTGCTTCTTACAGTGTACAGGTTGTCTGTCTGCCGGGAGGTGTATGAGGAGGTGTGTGACTCTTACGAGCTTTAATATCAGATACTTCACTTGAATATACGCTTAGTTACATGTCTAAACATTTTTGTGTGTGAACTGAGTGATACTTACAGCATATACGCTGTAGGAATGTGTCAGGGTAGGTAGGAGGAAGAGGTGGTAGGGTCTCCGTGACTCGTTCTCCACTTGCTCAACTAGCTCTGCCATTTGAAGATTTCCTATATTCTGTTGCACGCTTGACTAAACTTATGTATCAACTGGAGAATCATTATAGCCTTGTAAGCTATAGGGTTCTGCTGGGGTTGGTACGAGAAAGAGCTAAATCTCACCACGGTGTACTTTACCTACCCTTACAAGTTCTACTATTAGGAACTTTCCTTAGAACCTCTACTTTTTATTGTACATATAGCTATATTTCTAAACGGTATGAGACTTCCAGTGCATAAGCTGTTTGAATTCCGGGTGTGTACGAGGGAGAGATGAAGTGTCCCTAACGGCTCACAAGCCTTTGCCTAAAATCCCACGATTGAGCGAAGTGGAGGTTGCTATGCTTTTTGCTGCACTTCTGACCATATCTCTCTGTGAACTGAGCCATCCTTACAGCTATTTAAGCTATCTGTATGCCGGGAAGTGCACGATGAGAGGCAAGAGCCGGTATGGCTCACTTCTGGCCCCAAGCGCCTGCGCACGTTCCCCGCACGAAAAATCTTTGAATCTCCTTTCTAAAAGAGCCTTTCTTCCTCCCTATTCAATTCTTCTTGTAATACAAATGAGTCTTTGCACTGAATACTTTGCATTCGCCCCGTGACACACTTCACTTCAACCCACATGCACTTCATCTGGTAATGACCTATCTTCTCATACATACTTGCCTGTAAACGTACAAATTCAAGGCTGTATTCCGAGATAGGTAGTTGTTCTTTATCCAGTTGAAAGGGTATCAGTATGGGGTAAGTGCGGGCACGACACACTTCACTTGCCCCGGAGATCGTTCCTACCGGACAAACGCCTATCTTCTTCCATGCTTTTTTTTTTGCATGCATGCGTGCATTTATCAAATTTCTTACAAGTCACTGACTGCTTATCCAATGGGAAGGATACCAGGAAGGAGTAAGGCGCCCGCACCAGTTCACTACCCTTTGCCTAAGTACTCCCACCACCGAATGAAGTGGACGCTGATGTGGTTTTTGCTGCATATCGGAGTGATTTGTCATCTGTACTGGATGATCCTTGCAGCTGTAGTCGAGATGGATACAAGGAAGAGTTGAAGCGTCCATACCGGTTCACTAGGTACTGTTTGCTCAAGTATTCCACCATCCAACGAAACGGAGGCTACTGAGGGATTTGTTGCATGTCTGAGCGAATTGATTTCTGAACTAGACAATATTTGAAAGCTGGAGAGCGAGCGCTTGGTGATCAGGTTACGATTGTGAAGTGTTAGAGATTGGTGTGCTAGGTTAGGCGGTAGTTCACTTACAAAACATCGACCTAAAAACTCCTCACCTCCTGGTTCCACCTCCTCACTCCATAATTGGCAGCTCTTTTGACTTTCCATAACATTGTTAGCTCTCGTAATACTCCAGGATCATATTTCCAAGTGGAGTGCCGTTCATTTGCTCTCTTCATAGTCACAATACTACTCATGTCCGAGCTCTGGTCCTCCTTCCTCCTTCTTGTTCGCGCGTGCACACTTTCGACGGCACGTTAATATACCTCACGTACCTCTGTAACGTTCGTATCACTCGATATGATAAGCAGTGAGTTGTATAGGTATGAAATCTTGTTTACTCTCTGCGACTGACTAACGTAGTCGTTTAAGTCTTGGCATATGCTTTTAAAGTTATAATGTGACACTTGGCAGTCTTTCAAGCTAGAACCTAGATTCGAATCATAAAGAGACTACTTATCGGATGATGACTACCGGTAGTAACCGTAGCTTCTGTTCATCTGCTATAAGTATTTCATCTTTCCAAAATTGTATCGTGCCGCCTAACATACCTTCATTATGTAGATGCCACCCTGCGACATGCACAGCGCTGCCTACTGCGGGTCTGATCTAAAGATACCTGATAATGAATCGCGCCATTACATGTGATAGCGAGTTTCAATGCGAATTTTTATACACTTTAACGGCCCAATAGACGGCCAGTCTTCGTTACCTTGAAGCAGTTCATATTCTCGACCACATTGCAAAGTGCAACATTGGGCAGTCTAACACTTCTCGTCTAACTTTTCTTCTCTACCTTGTACTACTACACTGTGAATTGGATGCGAATCGCAACAGATCTCGGCTGAAGTTCAAACAGCTGTTCATGGCGTCGCAAATTTCAGGCATGGCCTCTGCTACTCGGATTCTCCAAACGGAGCTCCGGCATTGTCATTGAGCCTCCTCCCACGATCATGTCTTCACTTTTCCCGACCGCCTGCAGATCACAGTGTAACAACGAAGCACGTGAAATGCTCTTCCTTCATATCGATGCTCTTTACATCGCACAGCTGATGTACGCCTGAAGCTCACCAGCCTCGTCTCGGAAAGTCGGCCAGCATATCCGCCCATCTCAACTCCTCATCGATGCCATGACAAGGCCTTCTAGAATGTTCTATGTGGCCGAATGCTCCTGCAACATCATGAAAGACCTACACTGATATTGGATTTGATCATGTCCCGCATGCCTTAGACGTAAGCCGGCATATCTTTCACGGAATGTGGAGATATCGGAGGGCTGGAGCACTTGTTTCCTCCAGTTGGGCCGAAAGTACATCGTATATGAGTGATTCTTGTTGGTTTTGAGGCTTCAGCACAACCGTCTTATTCGATTTCGAAGAGTGGAACCATCAGCTGGTCGTCGACCAAGAATGCCAAGCTTGTGTCGACATGCTTCAGGACCAACCTCTAAGCACATTCTGCTAGGAAGCATGGATGGTGAGTCACTTTGATGCAAGAGAAAACGTTTCCAATAAGTAAAAGGCAATATCTACGGATTTAAGCCTTCCAGTCAACCTCGCAGTTAAGGCATAGCGGATGTGTTGGAGGATTTAAGCGAGGTATAAATCCGAAAAAGAGGTAGCTGCAGCGTGCAGCTGTACGTGGGGGAGGGCTTTCTCAGATGCATCGTTTCAATTGGTCAATATACCAAAGTGACGGGTCGAAACCCGTTGTGACGATTTGAATGTTGGTTTCTTACAGTTGACTCGGGCTGTTCGATCTCTGAAGTGAAGATCAGCCATGATATCACTAGGAATGAAGGTGGCGTGGCATTTGTATTGATGAGCAAGCAATTGCCGAGCGTCTAATGTATATAAGGTGGGAGAGCCACGAGCTCGATACTTCATAGATAGCATTTATAGTCTCTAAACAGACACAACTACTGAACATCACCACCCAATCTTAATTGTCGGCCTCGATGTCGTCAATCTTTATTCCTCCGCCAGAGCCAAAGAGCGCTCTTGGCTATCTCAGGATGCTCTCACCTACTGCGGCCGTACGAGTGAGCCCTTTATGTCTCGGGGCAATGAACTTTGGAGATGAGTGGTACAATTGACTTGCTTTTTCGTTGAGCTCTTCTAACTAATGCACAGGAAAGAGATTCTCGGTGAGTGTAGCCAGGAGACCAGCAACGACATTCTGGACTACTTTTATGACCGAGGAGGAAACTTCATCGACACGTGAGTCTTCGACTTTGACCCGAGGATTGTTGAGCTAATGAATAGAAGTGCAAACAACTATCAGCATGGTCAATCAGAGAAGTGGGTTGGAGAGTGGATGAAGCAGCGTGGAGTAAGAGATGAAATGGTGATCTCGACCAAGTATACTACTGCTTTTGGTGGGTATTTGGGCAAGAACAAGGGCATCATTGCGAATACTGGTGGGAATGGAGCCAAGTCTTTGCATCTTTCTCTGGCTAGGAGCTTGGAGAACCTTCAGACTGATTACATAGACCTGGTAAGCAAACTCATGACATTTCATCTGAGATGAAGATAACTAACAAAGCTTTAGCTGTACATCCACTGGTGGGACTTCACAACCTCCATCCCAGAGCTCATGCACGCTCTCAACGATGTGATCGCTGCCGGTAAAGTGCTCTACATCGGCGTCTCAGACACGCCAGCCTGGATCGTCGCCAAAGCCAACCAATACGCACGTGACCATGGACTGCGACAGTTTTGCGTGTATCAAGGCAGGTGGTCAGCCGCCATGAGAGACTTCGAACGCGACATTATTCCCATGGTTCAGCACGAGAATATGTCATTCATGCCCTGGGGCACCATGGGTGGCGGCACCTTCAAAACCGAAGAGCAGCGCAAAGTTTCCGAGGGTCGTGGCAAAGACGAGAATTCTCCGAATGTGGTAGCAGTTACTCAAGCGCTGGAGAAGATCGCGAAGGAGAAGAACACTTTGATCACGAGTGTGGCGCTGGCATATGTGATGCAGAAGGTTCCTTACGTATTCCCCATTGTGGGTGGTAGAAAAGTGGACCACATCAAGGGCAACATCGAAGCACTGAGCCTGGAGCTGACAAAGGAAGAGGTTGCTGAGATTGAGGGAGCTACACCTTTCGATATCGGCTTTCCTTTGAATCTGATCACGAAGAGCGCTCAAGACTCTTTTCTAAACAAGTATGCCGGACACATCAAATATGTTGAAGTCTCGAAGGTATACACTCCTCCTTCTACCCTAGTGCAGTAATTCCGAAACTGACATGCCATAGCCAATTCCTCCTCATAAGAAGTGAGATCCTACTTTCTCAGTAAGGTACTGTCCCTGGGAAGGAAATAAATACGGGATTTCATTGGGTATATTAGATAGGTAGTGGCTAATAAACTTGCGCTTCTCAGCCCATCGGCCCCATCAGAATACGAAAGCGATAAGAGCTCAAGCAAGATTGAAAAATTCCAGCCCATTGTGCTAGATGTCGGAATCACGTGGAGATATTACAACACCATTGCGCTCTGGAGTACAGGAATACCATCTACCATGGACCATCATGAAGGTTGACAAGGCGGGCTCCGAACAAGCTGGCGTGTCAAATTTGCTATAGCCGCAACCTGTAGAGAAAACGAGTCCCAGCTCCACAGCTACCATCTAGCCACCCACTGCCATACCTGGACGCAAACGCAATGACCAACCACAATCCCTCCATCCTCATCAAAAGACATGCGCCAGCAAAGCCCGCACTGGGCCCTTCTTCTTCGCCTTGTTCTTCGGATAGGTCTTTCCCTCGCGTATGGTGTAACTTGCAAGCGCCCTCTCCGATAGGTATAGATAGATGCGGCGCCTGATCGTTCTTCCACGCATGCAGGAAATCTTATTTACTATCCGAAGAACAAGGCGAAGAAGAAGGGCCCAGTGCGGGCTTTGCTGGCGCATGTCTTTTGATGAGGATGGAGCGCCCTCTCCGATAGGTATAGATAGATGCGGCGCCTGATCGTTCTTCCACGCATGCAGGAAATCTTATTTACTAACAGACACCACTCACAGCCAGTCACACGTCAGCTCTAACCGCCCAAGCCTACGTGCAGTGGGAAAAGTACTTTTTTGCATTGTGTGATGCTGCACAGACTCTCAGTTCTCGAAGCCAAGGTGTTGACAGAATAGAGCCCAGCTCACAAGGGAGTGGATGATGTCTCCGAAGTAAGCATCGAACTCGAGTGATGACGCAGCATATCTCTTGAGCTTGCGATTTGATGGCTCAGATCGTCATCGATGGAGAGCGCCTCTTGTACTGGTTTCCTGCTTGCCATGGTGAATATTTGACACTTGATTGTGGGTATCAAAATGCTGGTGGTCTCGCTTTCTGTGGGAGAGGGGCAGAGGATCATACAATAGGATATATATAAAGAGTGTTTCGTTTTGATTTGTGACAAACGGACTGGATATACAGAAACATGCAGGCTTACTTTCAAGGTTCTTGGGCCTCAGCGTGGCCTTCCTCTGATTTTTCAAAGACTGGAACGGCACCGGCAAATGGAACATGATGCAATGCAGGTACCTCACAGGACTATGATTTAGATCGCTTGTGCACGGCCTGTTGTGGTGGTCCCCTGATACCGAAAGACGACAGATAATCGAAGCGTGGGTAGCTCCAAGCTGGCCATGGGCTTATTTTCTGGGTGAAATACAATACGGCTCTCTGAAAACGGCGCTTGTCGGCCTTGCCTTGACCGAGTGTTTTTATGAGGGTGGCAGCCCATTCAGCCTACTATTCAGCGGAAGCATCTGCCTACCAGGCTCAGCGATAACGTTAACTTGGCGTCGAACCACTTCTACAGGACATATGGGACAACTAGCCAAGCGTGCTGAAGGTACGTGGTATCTCTGGCATTAACATGAGGGTGGTAGTATACGTTTTTCGGCCAAGAAATCGCACTACGCATATTCGCTCTTCATAGATGATGAGAATGACCCCCTGTGCGGATAACAGAACTGCCTATGCACTCGCGATCGCAGAGATACGGCATGGCCCTATACTTAATCTCTTGCTTGCTATGACTGCCACGGCTGAGACTGAGAGATGTTATGCTAGGATAGGCATTTTCTTTCAGGATGTCGAAGGCGGCAAGCTATGTGGTACGCTACGAAACAACGACGGGAAAGAGCTGTTTCATCTCATCTTATGGAAAGCTCTGTCGATCGACAACCGATGGGATAATCAGTTGGACCACAGGTAGAAAGTTACTTCACAAAAAACACGCGAGGATGAAATCAGATGCTTGCGTCACTTGATGCAGAAAACCAATACTTACGTAGGCAGGAACCCAATTACTCTTTATAACTATGTTAAGGAGACATGGAAAGAAGGGCAAAATACATTGCAGATTGTGGTATAGTGACAGTACAGTATAAACAGAATGAAATGCGCTGCCTCGCCTCCTTTGTGGCCAGTTACGCCAATTGTCTCCAAAAAAGAAATGATCACTTGTCAGCAGATGGGACAAGGACGGTTGAGCTGATGCCATGTCAGTAATTGTGACATACTGTAGCGATAAGGTTGCGGCTTACGCGCTCTCATCGTCAGTCTTCCACTTCTCGACATCAATCACCTGTCGTCCAATCCACTTCTCCATCAGCTTCTTGTTATCATTTCTGACATGGTTTTGAAGCCAATGAGGGAATCCTCTGAAGAACGACAAAACGGCACCGAACCCAGGAGCAATGACTTGTCCGCTGCTTCCGCTGAGCACTTGCTTAACGATTGCCTCGGCTACAGACTCTGGCTCGAGAGATGGGACCAGAAACGATGAGTCGTTTGTGTAGCCCTGGAATAGCGGAGTCTTTGTGTAGCCTTGATTTACTACCACTGTGCGAACCTTGGGGGCATTGTAACGAGTTTCTGTATAGTTGTTAGTCTACTCGATAATGGGGGTTTTTTAGATGACTTGCTGAGTTCACATGCAAGTCCCTCATGGAAAGCATGGGCCGCAGCTTTGGATGCGGCATAATCAACCATGTTCGGAGCCGTCACATAGGCCGCATATGAAGCGACGGTGACGACCATCCCATGGTTCTCCTTCACCATACTCAGAACAAACTCCTTCGCTAGCCAGTAGTGTGCCAAAGTGTTCACCTCGAATGTGAATCGCACATCCTTCTCTGAAGCACCGAGGATATCCTTACCTCGAGCAACGCCTGCGTTGTTGATGAGGATTGTTGGCTCGCCGACATCTTTGCGAATTTCAGCTGCCACTGATGTAATGGTGGATGGGGAAGTTATATCGCACTTATAATAGTGGACATTCTTGGCTAGGAGATGTTAGTTTGTGTACAAATACACAAAAGGCTGTGAGTAGACTTACAAGTCTCAAAAGTCATAGGAATGACATCGAGAACCACAATCTTGATACCCTTTTCTGCCAAAAGTCGCACAACATGTCCGCCAATACCACCAGCACCGCCAGTAACCAAGACAATCTCCTTCTTCCAATCATATGTATCCTTGGACCAGTTGTCGAGAGCTCCAGCATCGAGGTAGCCAGATATTGTGCGCAGAAGACCCCAGTAGAAGAGATACTTTACGCGCTTGAATGCTGTTTCGTGGAGGATGGATAATTCGGAGCCTTTCTGTGTGTATCTGGCTGCGATGAGGGCAGCTAGTGTGACGACTGGGTTGAGCGCAGTCTTTTTGAAGAGCCTACCTATTGGATCTGCCGTAAGGCCTGCAGCTGTGTTAGTATGCGCACAAGATAGGAGGTTTCGATGCAGTACCTTCTCTAGGTAGCCATCCATTGTGCATAGGCATCGTGACAGTGGTTTCGTCTTCCTGCAGCTCTTGAGCTTCGTGAGAGATTCGGATTCTGGGCAAATGGGTCACACAAGCCAGATATATATATGAATAATGACAGGAAGCAACTCGAGATATGCGAGAACAAGAGAACCTGAAAGAGAAAGATACGCCACCAAAGAAGTCCCATTTGCTACCTACATCAGGGTGAAATTCAAGAAAATGCAATAGCATGTGGACGTTGAAACCTCGGCTACACCCCAAATCCCCAGCTCCCCGCATTCACGATTTCCACCAACGTGGAAACCAAGCTATTTTGTCAAGTAGCGAAAATCATTTAAACGAGCTTCAAGAGGAGATCAAAACATGGGCTCAGCAGCACTCTTTACCAACAGAGAAGAACATAGGTTGACAGCAGTGAAACAAAACTCGCTTGGAAAGTGCTACTTTTGTCAAGTCAAACAATTGCGCAAGCAATTGGAGCAAAAGCGTATGTCAGGTGACTATCCAAACATACAATGCAAGTGCAGTCCGCTAGCCAAGCTACCAAAAGTATCACTTTGTTGCTTGAGTGATTCTGGGCAGCAGCTCCAGTCAGCTTGCGGGGGTGGTAAGTCTCCATGAATCTCTGAAACATAAGGTGTACATTGTCTTCAGATCTACTTCTAGCGAGGTCTTCATTGATTGAATGATGATCCATGTACGTGCTGTGTCAGCCTAAGACTATGTAGCACGGCTATACCTTAGGACATAGCTTGGTGTATGTAGCTAATAGCTATTCCCAAAGTGGTGAAGTCCGAGTATCTACCAAGTGACAGTGAGGGTCTAGCCCTAGATAGCGAGGTCTTGTTTATCAGGTCAGCGACAAGTCGTCTCATAGCGGTACTGAGTGAATAAAGAGCATGAAAGGTTTCTGCTTGCCAGTTTCAAGTTTGCCTTCATTGGTGTCATTTTGACCTGCATTGCCCAAACCGTAGCTCTGGCCAAAATTCTACCTGGCAACAAAATTTACGTACTTAACACCTTTGATGTCAGTGTCATCCTCTACATAACTCCTGTTCTTTCTGAAGACGAAGTCCTTGGGTTGAGCACTGTATTTGGGCCATTGCGCGATGCCAGGCACTGTCGATATATTAGTTCCAGCTACTTAGAACGGCCACTGGGTCCGGGAATTAACTCCATGTCTGTTGGGATCGAGATCGTGAGCAAAGAACGCCCACATACGGCTCACCAAGTGTGATAATTGGAAATCCTCTGCGCTATTCCCAAGTGGTATCAGGGTCGTAGGGTCTGTGTTGCCAAAGACGTATGGTCTCTATGGAGATGTCAGCCCAGCACATCGGCTCAATCTGGTTCTCAACACTTTACATACCTCAGAGAAGTTATATATCCTGATGGTACTTGTGGCATTATAGTTTGGAGCGTTCCATCGGTACGAATATACGTTTTCCCGATACCTGCTTATCTGCTGCGCCAACAGTCTCCTCAGCGCAAACATACACAAATCTCCCGCGATACCAGTATGTTGCTTATACTCAAGCTCTAACTTTGGGGGAAAAATCGTATTGCTCCATCCGTATGACGAGCCCATTATAGAGATATTCGAACACAAGTTCAACATCTCCTCAATCTGTGCAGTATTCGCAACCCAGCGCTTTGAATGCGTCAGCTGGTTGACTGCTTGCGAATCGTTGTTCACACCACTTGGGCCAAAACCGACACCCTCGTTGCTATCCGACATAAGGAGAATTAGTATTCTAGCGAACCTCCCCTGGAAAATCGACTGCTGGCTATACCACGGCACAAACAAGTTGTCGATGATATGGAAACATTGCAGACCCTGATACGTCAACGACGGGGACCTCGCAAATGGTACTTGGCACAAACACTGCAGATTATCAACAGCAACATTACAGTCCGTGGTGCTAGTGATGCTGTCTCACACCTTCTGATACCTGTCCATCCCGTTAAGCGGCGTACCAACTGAATTCCCGCTTTCCATGATCGCTGCGCGGAAAAACCCGCCTTTCCCGCAGTCATAGGTATTCAAGTGGTCGCCGACGGAACATGCACCGCACTCTCGCCCCAGATAGTCACTTTTGAGGACAAAAGAGGAGATGTGACGGTTCACCCACTTATTGCCTCACATTGGTCGCGGAAACCGAGATTGGTGTTTTGAGATGCGGCAACTTCCTTGCTGTAGATGAAGCCAAAGGCGGTCATGCGGTAATCCAGGAAGATTTCTATCACGGGCTTCTTAGTGAGGATGGACTGCTCCACTGTGTAGCTGAGATTGTACCTGTCCAGGACAGAAGTGTAACGTTCTGGGACTTCTCGGTTAGTATTCAGGCGTGGAATACTCAACTAAGATCTTCTCGAGTAGAAGCAACGTCGGGTTGGTATAGGAATGAAGAGGCAAGTATCAATCGAGGTGAATCACGTGGGAGTGATTCCGTTACAAGCTGGGTAAACTGTGAGGTAAACAGAGCTATGGTAAGTTGAGCACGAAGCTCCTATCTAAGGAAAGTACGCTGACTATATAGAACCTTCGTGTACTACGGACTCCAGGAGTCCTCACGTGATGTCTAACTCGGTAATCCCTTGGATCGTTTCCATGCACGTCGAGCTGCATGAATCCGTCCAGTAGTATGTACCGAGTGTTCTCCCAAGGCTAACATAACAGATCACTAACTCTTGGTAACGTGATTGAGGGGTCGTGACAAGAAGTCGATTCTATACTCACTCAATTGCGTGAGATGGTGTGAGTAACTCACCTCGGATCAGAAGTAGCGTCTTGTACCCACTCGTCGCCATAGATCGAGACCAAGACCGGCAGCTTGCTCTCTTCTCCCTCTTCCAGTCCACTTGGCTTCACGCCATTCAGATTCCAACAGCCCTCACGAAGTTTCGTCAGTCTAGCCTAGCATTGACCAGAGAAAAAGTAACTGATACCGTGGCATAGCAATTAGTACCATAGGAAGTGAAATCATATTGTGTGAGAAATGTGACTTTGGCGAGCGAGACTGGAGCGAGCGAAATGAATTGGTTCTGGTGCGGATTTTATGTCTAGTAGAAATCTTGGGCAAAGATAAAAATGAAGAGGGTTCGGGGCTAGCTTTGATCAAGGGACCTTGGCCGTTGCGCCAGCTTGAGGTCGAAGTCGCTTTGAAATTGTACTATCCCATAATTATAAGCAAGAGAGGTCAATCTGAGCGCGAACTTCAAGAATCATGTGTTCTCATGATGAATCAGCGATTAACAGAGTGGAACAATAAAAGAGGTAGTGGTTTGGCCGAGTCTATTGACCTACAGCTGTTTCTGAACAAGCCGTCGACGCGGGTTAATTTCTTCTATGGGAGGCTCGCCGCCGTGCTATTAGGGCGGCTATTGCACTAATGGATATCTACTCTAACATGGGCATGTCAGGGAAGCAGTTCTAAAGTCTGTGAATGACGGTCTGAGAATTCTTGAGATCGTGCAGTCATGACCAACTTGTAACAGTCTGGTAAGCTAAACACTACTTAACCGAGTAGGTGCAAACCTTCTGCATACCATGATATCCGTTGTTGAAAGCAGGAACCGCGGCGTTAGTCATCTGAGCGACATTTAGATTCTGAAAATCCAAGGCTCTATAACTATCTTCATACATTGATCAATCGCCTGGCAACTCAATGGCCTCAATCCTAGCAGTTGAAACAAACGCTTTGGAGCGTTTATCAAGCGGTCCCGAGCCAGTTTCGCCAGCCGGATCGATAAAGGTACATGGATGATACCGATGATGATGATGATGATGATGATGATGATTATTTCCGTCCTGTGAGACCTCCCGAAGGGTAGAAGGACGTGCTAAGCTAGCGGGTTATATACAGGAATACACCAGAAAGCAGATCGTGGGATAGGCCAGAGGGGCCTGACGAGTGGCTATAATACAAAGAGACTACCCCCTTGTCACGACCCCACAATCACGTTACCAAGAGTTAGTGATCTGTTATGTTAGCCTTGGGAGAACACTCGGTACATACTACTGGACGGATTCATGCAGCTCGACGTGCAT